>PVIW01011421.1:0-37629 GCA_004026585.1 Noctilio leporinus | reverse complement strand
TCGCATTAGTTCTTTATATATTTTGGAGATCAGACCCTTGTCTGAGGTATCATTGGCAATTATGTTTTCCCATACAGTTGGTTCCCTTTGAATTTTGCTAATATTTTCTTTAGCTGAACAGAAACTTTTCAATTTGATATAGTCCCATTTGTTGATTCGTTCTTTGATTTCCTTTGCCCTTGGTGAAGTATCAGTAAACGTATTTTTGCGTAGGATATCCGAAAGTTTACTGCCTATATTTTTCTCCAGGACCTTTATGGTGGCACTACTTATGTTTAAATCTTTTATCCATCTTGAGTTTATTTTGGTGTATGGTGTAAGTTGGTGGTTTAGTTTTATCTTTTTGCATGTTGCTGTCCAGTTCTCCCAACACCATTTGTTGAAGAGACTGTTTTTACTCCATATTTATATATTTTTAATTCTTCTGTTTGTGAGGTCTAGTCCAAAAGAAGAAACGTAACCAGGATAAATGCATAAATATTTAATGTTGTTCTTTTAAGAAACTTTTCATTCATCTTTTTAACTTTTCTTTTTTCGTAAAAAAATCTATTTAAAAAAATTAAAATTATTTTAAAATTGAGGAAAAAAACCAAAAATCTGTTGAAAATACACAATAGAATGTACTCTGACATTTCACAAGAAGTTTCCATTCCGTGAAGCTTTCCCATAGGGCTGAAAGTTCTGTGAAACTACAAAATGGTCTAATAATTATGTTATTATCTCCAGTTTTTTGTTTTTCTATGGAGATAGAAACCCCAAATCCAATTTTGGCTAAGCTGTTAAATTCTTTCTTAGTCTTCACATCATAATATTATTAGATGGTACAAGCCTCTCTACTTTGACTATTGCAGTCCCTTAAAACTTGAAAGTATAAATGTGGTATGGGGTCCAGGAAATGCCATTCTCAGCTTATACATACTAATCAGAACAGATTTTCAAATGATTTGATTTTTCTAATGGATGGGCATAGGCGGTGCTTAACCAGATGCAATGAAGCCAACCACAGGATCTGATCCAGAACATGATTATTTTATAGATTTTAAATCACATGAATGATATATATGTAAAGTATTTCAGGATATGGAGAAATTTCTTTTGTACTTTGAAACTATATTAGGTGTTGTGTCAAAATCATGGATTTGAGAACAAAAAGCCTCTATTTCAATTCTAGATTCTGGCATTTATTAGAAATGAGATTTTGAGAGAATCACTTCATCTCACCAATATTAAACTTCCTTCTCTAAAAAAAGTGATATAACAATAAGTTAGTAATCAGAGTAGTTTTGAGTAACGATGCAATGTATGTGAACTGCTTATCCTAATACCTGTTTCATAAAATATAGTTGAAGAAATTAGGTCTGTTGCTCTGTGTACAAGAAAAGCCATTTATGTAGATTTCAAAGTACTGTGTTGGTTATAATTCCTTTGGTACAACTCTACAAATTTAAACAATCAGGCCCTAATCTCTCTTTATGGGTGTATATTCAGGATATCTAATTTTAATATGCCTTCTTCCACCTTTCCTTCCGTGTGCTTCAGCTCCCATAATTGATCCTCAGGCCACCTAGAAGGTATCTTGCCTTTCAGTCACACCCCCATATAAGGCATTTGCATGGACTATAATTAGGAATTGTCAGAAGGTTTGGCCGCCCCGTTTGCTCTTAAAACAATTTAGTGACATCTTCCTTGAACAACTCAATAGTAAGACTGAGTACCACTCTCAGGCCCACAAACAATAGGCCTAGCAGTGATTAGCAAACTATACTCAGAAGAAAGCACTGACGCACATAACAGAAAAAATTGGGTTTACTGGAAGTTGTGTGCCTGCATTCTAGCTAGTAATATCCAATCAGTAGATGGGGAAATGTTTGTTTGCTTGTTTTTTCTGCATTATTCAATATGACAGCTTTGACTATTACATACTTGGTTAGAACACGTGATTATTACATACTGGAAATGTAGCTAGTATAATTAATGACTAAATTCCAAAATTCATTTTATTTTCATTTCAAATATTTATATTTAGATAGTCATATGTGGCTTGTATGTAGTATATTGAACATGTAGTTCTATACTATATATATTTATAATAACAATATTTTAAAGCTTTAAAAACTTTTGTTATTTTATGTGTTATACTCTATTTCAGAAATAAGAATTAAAACAAATTTGTATATGAGATCTAGAGTAAAATTATAAATATTATTTTGTTCTTATAATTCATGCCTTTTTCTTTTTTTCCTTGAACTTCTGTCTGTCTAAAATTGTTCTGTCAATCTAAAAGTTGTCTATCCCAACCCCCTTTTTCACTTCTTTGTTTTTTGTTCAGGACACTACTTTCTACAGTAATAAAGGAAGTGAGGACCTCTAATTTAGGTATTTCAAGTAGCATCTATAAAGTACATAGTAATCAAGGCCATATGAATAATGTACAGTACTCTGTAAGTCAAATTAAATGGCAAAATCGTCTAAGTGTAAAGGGTCAGAGCTAATAAACTGAATATAATCTCCAGTGTTCTATCTGTAAAACAAATTAAATTTTAATGATCCTGGGAGTTCACTGTTCAGGAATGTCACTCTAACTAATCATGTAAATGACAGTTAAACTCAGGAACTAAGTCAAAAGTTAAACATCCTCTGCAATTGCTGCTGAGGTCCTAAGTGTACTAGTTGCTTCAGGCAAGCTCCCAGGAATATCAGAATGTTGACAGGTTATGCCAAGATGCAAGAGGCAGCCTTGAGATGTGCAAAATTAGTCACTGCTGAGTGCCTTTATAAGTCACATCCCAGCAGAACATTACACTAAAAAGTGTTTTAGGCATTTCAGAACATATACTGTCATTTTAGATATATAACTTTTAGGAACATCCTACCTATTGAAAAATTATATCAAATACTTAAGATACTGGTTCAGAGACACACTTAAGAAACTCAACTTATCTGTGAATATGTGAGAGAACATCTGAGGTAAAGAAGAGAGGGAGGGAGTGAAGGAAAAGGGAAGGAGAGAGAGAATATTATATCTGCTTTCCCATGGCAGACAATGATGTTTCTTCTCTCTATACTACAGCATAATAGAGAACTTTGGATTTTTCTGGTTGAGGGTAGGAAGAAGTGAGAACAATATTTACTGGGAATTGGTTATTGCTATTTTTCAGTGAATCTTTTTGGAATCTTTTTGACTAATTTGGATAATGCTTTTTTCCCCCTGGTTCTATGGGTTTATTTGTTTAAGAGAAGAAAATAGGTATGAGATGATATTTTGTCACTGAACTTTATGAAAATAATTGATTTTTTCTTTACAGAAAAGAAAGGAAAGGTTTTTATGGCAAGAATACATAGAAGAAAGACTAAGCTGGCAAAAAATACAATAAAATCATTTTATAAATGATGAAAATTACATGAATTTAGATTAATATACCTACAAAATGTATTTTATAAAGTTATAAATACATTAAAAACAAATAATGAAAATGAGAGGAAACATTTGCAAATGTAATTTGTGAAATAGACACCCCTTTGCCTTGGAATTAATGACTATTTCAGAGTTGAGTGTGAATAAGAAAAACTACTTTTCAAATAAAAACTAAAAAGCACTAAACACATGTACCTAATTATTAATGGTAGGTGACAAAAGGCAATGAACTTGGAAGAAGGAAAGTCTGTAGGGCAAGATGAATGAAGGGCTTTACTGGGTGCCCTCAGTGATCAGTTATCCTGTGGGTAGCAGACAAGATGTGCTTAGCATGAAGTCCTTGTATTAGAGTCCTGTCATCTGACCAAAACATGGAGAAATAAGAATGACAGAACAATTTTTTTTTTAAATGAAGTACCTTAAATAATTAGCACATCTAAAATATTTATAAAATGAGTATATAAGTGAAATAAAAGCATCATATGCTCTTTAACTAAACCCATAGTATCATTTAACTGAGACTGTATTGTTTCACATCAACACTTACATCTTGTATAAAATAATATCTTAAAAGTTAATTATGTTATGTAGAAAAAATTTTATATTTCTAAGATAGTTGAGTTTATTCATAATTTTATCCTTCCTTCAATTGAACTTATAGGAGCTATTTAACCTCTGCATTAAGAACTTTATAATGTTTGATCAAAATATATTTTATATAAATTATTTTACCATATGCCTTCAAATAATGAGAAAAAATTTTGTATTTCTACAGTCACTAAGAAGACATTCTTAGTGTATTTTATATGTATATTTATAAGTAAAAATATAACTATACTCTTTGCAGTAATTCTACTTGGGTTTGGGAGTTAGCATAAGAATGGGCAAGTAACACTCATACTTTGTTTTATTAGAACAGAATCAAGGTGGTCAGAAACCTGAGTTCTATATTGGTTTCAACACAAAGTGCATTGTGTATAAACTCCAACTCTTCCTGGCAGTCACTTGGGGATCTTAGGCAAGTTATTTAACCTCTCTGTGCCATTGATGCCTGATTTTCGTTTGGGAATAAGAACACCCATCTCCTAAAACTGCAATGACCTTTAAATGAGCTAATATTATAAAGCCCTCAGCTCAGTTTGGGTACCTGGTATCTGCTGCATAACTAGTTATTATTTTTAACCTCCTTTATTCTTGTTTATTTATTTATTTTTTGAATATGGAACGCTTAGTGAATTTTCATGTCATTCTTGTGCAGGGGCCATGCTAATTTTCTCTGTATCATTCTAATTTTAGTATATGTGCTGCTGAAGTGAGCACTTGTCTATTTCTTTTTTAACAACATATTTATCCAGCTAAGGAAGTGTACCCGAATTCAGATTTTATAGCACACAAATCCACAACTATACCTCCAAAAGCTACATCTAGGAAAATAATCTAAATCAGTCAACAAATGGAATATTAAATAGACACCCTACTTGCAATCCTGTCAGTCCCTTCAGGTCTGAACCTATTGAGGTAGTCCAGCCTGTACACAACTCTTTAGTAAACAGGCAATCCCCTTATAATACAGCACTTCTATAACATGATTTCACTGTAACATGATTCATATGACATGGCATCCTAGAACATGATTTTACTCTGACATGGTTTGAGAATTAGAGAAATCTTAGAACAACACAGAGCGTAGTAAGAGCTTTTAAGAACAAATGATATTTCATTTGAAATCAACAGAATTTATAAAGATCTCTCAGCTAAAAGCAAGCAATTTAAAATAACAGATGTTTTGCAAAAAGTACAAGATAGAAGTCAAGATAATGCTAAAGAAAGTTCAGAGGCTGAAGATACCTTGTCAAAAAGAAAACAACTTCAGTTAATGATGCTTAGTACATGACAAAGAAAACATTATTTAATATATATCAATGTTATATTTTTGGTGAAAATTGCTTTAATAAAGCTATTTCTCTTAATTATAAAAGTAAAATAATATACTTTCTACATTTTTGGAACCTAACCTTCTTTTTTGTACTAGTTTTTTTGTTTGATGTAACATGCATTTGCATAACATGGGATTTTTTAGGAACCTAACAACAATGTTATACAGGGGTTACCTGTATTTCCTGTTTTCTTTTTCTTTGTAAAATGGTTGACATTTGTGGCATTAAAAGTTACTGCTGTTCAACAGGCTAAATGTAATGAGTGCCTAAGAGATATTTCCTGCTAATAATGTACTTTTTAAGCCAAGTCCCAAATTTGTCCACTCTTTTGTTTTAATGTCTTCCTGAAATAGATGATATCAGTTAGTTAAAAAAAATCACTGGAACTGAAATATTCCCTCAAAAAATCAGAATCTGACTTAATATAATGCTATTTTATCAAACTATATTAAATAAGCAGTGTTTACATTGGGTTTACTTATCTACCTTAATTTTTTTGCAATAGATCACAAATTATTTTAATTCTGGTTTTCCAAAGCCAAAGTAAATACTGTATTCATTCCTGTAATTTTCTTCTTTTAAATACTTATAAGCAGTAATAATACCTAAAATCTGTCTCATTTAACTGACAAGATATGGCACACAGAGGAGACACAGTTCTAAATATTACCACATCATTCTTCTTTCTAAGATGTACTGTATTTAGAGCAAGTTCTTTTTTTTTTTTTTTAAGTAGTGCTTGAATAACCAAATCATTTGAGTTTTCTTTGAGACCTGAAGAAGCAGTATTATTTAGTACCTGAATGGGGAAACATTGCTCCCTGTTACAGTCAAATTGATGCCTCATCCTAAATTCATCCAGTGTTCAGGAAGTTTGCTGTTCATCCTTATTGTCTCTCATTAGGAGTAATAGATTTCAAAGTTCCCATCTGTGAAAGATGGTCTTCCATTTTACAACCTTACTCAAGGTATTAACAATTATAATCTATCACTAACTCTTTTAGACACAAGTTTTCTGATATTTTTCTTTTTTAAATTGGTTTTCTTTAGGATCTTCCTCTTGTGTAATATAAAGTAGAAATGGAAGCAAATGAACAAGAAAGAGGGAAGAATATGAAAGAGTGGTTACAGGTGACAGAAAATGTCATTCAAAAAGTGAAATAAACCAGAAAAGTCTAGATGGGAGATTTTTTGAATTGCTAACATGAAAAAGTGCAGGAGGTAGTGTCTTCATCCCGGAGAACAAATACTTTTCCAGCACTCACTTTTAACCTCTCAGCTATATATTTCTCTGAGATACTTTGATTCCAGGTCAGCTTAAAAACTGCTGCATTCAACCATCCTTTCAGGCTTGATATATGCATTCCTCCTTTGATCACAGCAGCTGAGTTATTGTCCAAGAATTTGCTCCACTGAAGAGATTCACCTCCCCAAGGACATTGCTTCTCTCTGGAGGAAGCCTGCATCTAATGACCGCTACTCCAGGTGCAGAAGGGCCCTGCCACCTTGCCTCAAGTGGACACTTCTTAAGGGCCACCAAATTCCAGAGCTCTGCAGAATCAATTGAGGCCTTTTTGACTCCTCCCAACTAAATCTTCCCTCTGCCTGGTTCTATTAACTCTAGTTTGGGTCCTTTCCAAATTCACGTTGAAATTCTAATCCCCCAGGTAATAGTAGTAGGAGGAAAGGCCTTTGGGAGTTGATTAGGTCATGAGGGTAGAACCTTCATTGAGTGGGATTAGTGTCCTCTTGAAAGAGTCCAGAGAGCACTCTCTTTCCACCTTCTACCATGTGAGAACACAGTAGAAAGATACGATCTCTGAACCAAAGATACTCTCACCAGACATTACATCTGTCAGCATCTTTCTTAGACTTTTCAGCCTTCCAGAGCTGTGAAAAATAAACTTTTGTAGAAGCCACCCAAGTTAATGATCTTATTGTTATAGCAGCTTGAAAAGACTAAGACACTTCTTTTTCTTTATTGATCCTGAAGGTACTCCCTAATAAACTTCTTAAACCCATATGAGGGGGACAACCCTAAAAATGAGGTATTTATCAAAAATGGTGTACTTAATAAAAATTGTGTATTTATTATTACATGTTTAAACTTCAGTCACCTTCAAAGTAATGCAATACACTTATCAAGACTTTTTTTCCACTACTCAAAACCATTTTTGAACTCATTGTTTTGAGCCTTGTAGTGTTCCTATTGTTTTTTGTTTCACCTTTTCCACATCAGCAAAACATTTCCATTTGAGAATTTTTTCATCCAGGGAAACAAACAGACAAACAGAAAAGTCTCTTAGGGTAAGATCAAGTGAATAGGGAGGGAGGTGCATGGAGGTCATGTCGTGTTTGGTCAAAAACTGATGAACACTCAATGCAGTGTATGCAGGTGTGCTCATAAATCATTGATCATGATATGGGTAAACACATTAAGTCTTCAAAAAAAAGTTCACTGAAGCTGAATGCAGCCACTCACAATTACACCATTTGGTACATGGGTTCCTAGAACACTCCTCTAGCATCAGAAGCCTTTACCATGAAGGGCCTGCCATTCAGAAGATAATTCTGTTTTGGGGGGTCCTCCCTCATATCTCCAGTCAAAGTCTATTTCCCAGGTAACCCAACCTGGAACAAAGTTCTATATTTTTATTTTCCTAGCTTCAACTCCAGGAGGAAAATAGCTTCTCTTTCATATTACATCAAAGAAAGCCCAGGATGTGATGCCCATTTTCCTGACTTGGGCCATGTGCCTGCCCGCTGTGATGCCGATTATTCTGGATAGAAGAATGAGGAGAGTTAACCAAATCTCATGTTGTCCTCTAGAGCTATGGGGGGATATGAGAATTAGACAACTCCATCCAAAGGCATAAACTGAGAGTAAAGAAGGATGGTTCCCCAGAAGAAGAATGAAGCTAGTTACCAGATGAAAAAATAATAATAATAACAAATGTACATTACTAAAGAAAAGTTATATATGTCTTTAGTAATTCCAATTTAAATGTTTTGTTAAAAGTTATATATGTCTTCAGTAATTCCAATTTAAATGTTTTGTTATATTGTTCTTTTATTAAAATGAGATAAAAAATAAAGATAGTTAACATTTATTGTTTTAATCAAGCCCATTTACTATATACAATTTTTTAACCATGAGGCGCAAAGAAGATGCTATTGGGGAGAATTTGGGCTGAGCTTCAAAGATGAATGGGATTTTATTTTTTATGTTTAATTAAATTTATTAGGGTGACACTGGTTAATAAAACTATACAGGTTTCTGGTGCACAATTCTATAACACATTATCTGTGCAATGTATTGTGTATTCACCACCCCAAGTCAAGTCTCCTTCCATCACCATTTATCCCCTCATACCCTCCTCCAGTGTCGCCCAACCACCTGCCTCCTGGCAATCACCACATTGTTGTTCATGTCCATGATTTTTTTTTCTTTCTTTATTCTCTTTTATTTTGCTTAATCCTCCCACCCCCCAACACAGCTTCCACACAAACTGTCAGCCTGCTCTCTATCTATGAACCTGTCATTATTCTGCTTCTTTGTTTTGTTCCCTAGATGTTCCACATATGAGTGAAATCATATACTACTTGTTTTTCCTGACTGGCTTATTTGACTAAGGATGATGGTTTTCAGATCCATCCATGTTGTCACAAAGGGTAAGATTTCTCTTTTATATAGCTACATAGTATTCCATTGTGTAAATGTACCACAGTTTTTTATCCACTCATCTACTGATGGGCATGTGGCTGCTTCTGAATCTTGGCTATCATTAAATAATATGGCAGTGAACATAGTGGTGCATATATTCTTTCAAATTAGTGTTTTGGGTTTCTTCAGATATACTCCAAGAAGTGGAATTAGTAGGCCAAGGCAGCACCATTTTTTTTTTTTTTTTTTTAAGTAACTCCATACTGCTTTCCACAATGGCTATACCCACCTGCAGTGCATGAAGGTTTCCTTTTCTCTACATCCTCACAAACAGAACATGTGTCTGTTGATTTATTGATAATACTCATTCTGACAGTTGTGCGGTAGTGATAGCTCATGGTGATTTTAATTTGCATTTCTCTGATGATTAGTGACATTGAGCATCTTTTCCTATGTTTATCAGCCATCTGTATGGTCAATATGTGTATTGGAGAAGTCTTTATTCAGGTCCTTCACATATTTTTTAATTGGATTTTTTTAGTGTTGAGTTTTAAAAGGTTTTTATAAAATTTTGATATTAGCTTCTTATCAGATGTATCATTGGTGATACATTTTTCAATTCAGTGGGTTACCTTAACCTTTTGTTGATGGTTTCCTTTGCTATCAAAAATTTTTTTAGTTTGATGTAGTCCGTTTGTTTAATTTTTCTTTTGTTTCCCTTGCCCAAGGAGATATACCAGGCAATGTCCAAAATTTTACTGCCCATGTGTTCTTTTAAAATTTTTATGGTTTCAAACCTAACATTTAAATCTTTACTATATTTTGAGTTATTCTTTTTATAATTTGAGTTATGTATCATGTAAGAAGGTGGTCTAATTTTATTTTTTGTATATATCTGTCCAATTTTTTCAACACCATTTATTGAATAAACTATCTTTACTCATTTTTTGGCTTTCTCTATTTTGTCAAATATTAGTTGACTATAAAAGTGTGGGTTTATTTGTGGGCTCTCTATTCTGTTCCATTGCGTAAATATCTGTTTTTATATACCAGCACCATGCTGTTTTGATTACTAAGGCCTTGTGGTATAGTTTGATATCCCATAGTGTAATTCCTCCAACTTTGTTCTTCTTTCTCAACACCACTGTTTCTGTTTAGGGTATTTTGTGGTTCATGTACATTTTTTGGAATATTTGTTCTAGTTCTGTGAAATACATTATTGGTGTTTAGATATGAATTGTATGAATTCATAGATTGGTTTGGATAATATGGATATTTTAATTATGTTAGTTCTTCCTAACAATGAACACAGTATATTCTTCCACTTATTTGTATGTTCTTTAATTTTTTCTTCAGTGTCTTATAATTTTGAGTACAGATCTTTTATAATGCTGGGTTAAATTTATTCTTAGATATTTTATTCTTTTTGAACCAATTATGAGTGGGGTTGTTTTCTGTTTTCCTTTCTCATCTAGACTTTAGTTTTATTGACACATTTTATACTAACAATGATTCTATGAGCTAGGGACTAATTTTTCATTGTACAGACAACTAAATTGAGGCTCAGTGAAGTTAACTAAATTGCTAAGATTACATAATTAGTATTTCATAATCCTTCATTACACCTTTATGATCTCTATCACAGTTTCACAACTAACTTACATTTTTCCACGGACATGCATGAGTTTTGGTGGTACATTGTATTGTATTACTTTTGGCTGAATATTCAAGTCCCCTTGTCTGAACACCTCTTCCTAGGGAAACTGTATATATTTGTGCCCCTTTAAACTCAGGAGTGTATAAAAAGTTTGGCCGATGAAATCTATGTCACTTCCAGGAAGGAGCTTTGAGATCTAGAACATAGCTTTTTAAATATATTTAATGTATTAGCCACTATAATAACATATACCCAGTGGAGACTCTTCCAACAGCCTATATTCCAAAATGAAGATAACATGTGGCAGAGAGAGAGGTAGATATTTACTATTATTAAGAAATAAATGTTTATTCATGGTTTTGGAATCAAGGATACAATTTTAGTAATAAATATTGTACATTTTTCTGAATATTGAGGCTCCTCTGAATAACTTCCTTGTGAACTCTGGCAGCAAGTAAAAATTGGTCAGAAATTGGGAAACATGACCAAAAATAGGAAAATATAAATTTTCAAAAGATAAATTTAATCAACTATATGATAATAAATTTGACATTGACAAAAATGTTGTATAACACTTCAAAAATTAAGACATAAACCTTATCAACCAGAATAGATTCTCTAAGAAAACATGATTCTAAAATAGTTATTTTCTTTTTAATCATAGAATTGGACTAATTAAGGTTATATAATGTACCTAATGAATTTGAAATTTGCATCATTACAAAATACATGGACTTTCTTTTTCTAAGTGTAAAGAACTCTAGTATCTGTTTCTATCCTGAAAAGCAGATATTACTCCTATTTTAAATGGGTGAATTGGAGCTCAGGGACATCAAATAAATTTCCCAATTGTACACAGTAGATGAATTTAATTTGAAACTAAGGTAGACAGGATGGAAAAATAAATGCTTGGGTCATATAGTGCACTTATGCAATTTATAGATGACAGAAAACTTTATCCTCAAATTATTGATTGATCTGAGCCTGGACTTAGTCTGAGACATAGTCTCTAAGAAAGGATTATCCCAAATTCCCTTCAATCATATTGTTTGTGATATTCTTTTTTAAATATTTTATTTATTATTTTTAGAGAGAAGGTAAGGCAGAGAAGCAGAGAGGGAGACAGACATCAATGTATGGTTGCCTTTCACCTGCCTCCAGCTACAGACCTGGCTGGAGACCTGGCTTGCAACCTGGTTATGTGCCCTGGCTGGGAATTGAACCAGTGACTTTTGGGTTTGCAGGCTGGTGCCTTACCCACTGTACCACCATCCAGGGCTGTTTGTGGTATTCTTTATATTGTGAAATAGAAATTGTGTATTTTCTACTTGTATTACTGTATTTTTATTTTATAGAAAACAGTTTATTCTCCCCTCCCTCATAAAACATAGGGTGTCCTTTTTTAAAGTTATATATACAAGGATTAAATTAATTGGTCATTCTTGTGCTAATTACCCAGGTCACATAGGTCATTTGTTTTCACCAACAAAGATGGGAATTTCTGATTCTCTCTAAAACTTACCTCCCATTATATGACTGAAAATAACTTATAAAATAAGCTTCCTTCACAAATTTCTCATGTCTGCCATAATCTTATTCTGCTGATATTTCAGAAGTGGAAGCTGTTTGAGTTCTCTTTCTTCTTTACTTCTAAGCATTCAAGAAGGTGAAATTTCCGATACCCTGTCAATACTTTCACAATAAATCTTAAATTCAACCATTCCTTTCTGCATGTATTATAGACTTTCTACTTATATTAGTAAAAGCAAATTAAATAGGACTAACAACCCTGACACTTATAGTTTAACAAAATAAAATATTTCTAGGTCATGTTGCAGTTTGATAAAGATAGTGTGTCTCCTCTGGGAAGTTCACTTTTAAGGGTGTATATAAAAAATGAGGTTTTTATACTTTTTTAATCTACAGCCCTTGAAACACCACTACATTGATGGGAGAGAAAAAGAAATGAATGACCAAGTCAGACATTTTATATTTAAGGCTAAAAATCATTTCTTCTGTCATCTATAATATTCTATACCACCCAGAAATTTGTCACAAAGTCCAAGAATAATTGATATTTGGCCTGTCACATTATATTACAGAAAGAAAAAAATGAGTTTGCTGAGACCATGACATTACCTCAGCCACCATGTCTCTGGAAAGTTACAACTTCCTGGATTACTATGTTGCTATTGCTATTGATTATATTTTTAAACTTACCTTATAATTTTGCAGAAACATTTTATAACAATTTATGTCTTCATTTTTTGGTCATCTAACATTTATTTATAACATTTATTTATATTTATATACAATTAAGTGTATTATACTGCCTTTAACTATTACATCTACTTAACAATTGAATGTAATGCATATACAAATGACAACTGCCATCATAATTCCAATTATCATAATATATAATAAGCGCTTGAAAAAGGAAAGCAAATTACAAATATATTATTAAAACAGGTGGAAAATATGAATGATTGATTTAGCAATAAGTGTTAATAACTAAATTAGCATTCAGAGATAGATCAATATTAAGACCATCCTAAGTATCACAAATGCTCATTTTCATATTTCTGAATGTTTTCATACTAAGGGAAGGCTCTAGACAAACGGAAAAAGTAGAATGTTGCCTATATAATTTGATTTAAGATGTAAAAACTCTTCTCCCTGCCTAAAATATCTTCGTATCTAAAATGACTCAATTCTTACCACTAAAATTAGTATATTGAAATACAACTTTGTTTCCCCAAACTAAGCTTTTTATTTTGAAAGTTTAGTGCATTGATTAATTATCACTCATGGTTAAGTTAGCATGATGAGCAAGAACACCACATACTGGTGTGAGCTAATGTGGACATGAAAAGCACAGAGAACTGAAAGGAAATATCAAGAGTATTCGACCATCCTGTGAGGCTCTGCACATGCAGGTTTGAGGGTAGCACATTTGGGCTGTGGAAGTATCAAGTATCAAATGCAGAGACACATTTCATTTCATCCAAACTTTTTGATATGACTGAGATGAGTAACATGAGTTCAGTGAATGACTGCATTAGTCTTACCTTTATTTTGTTATATTTATTTTCACTTTCCTATAAAAAGATGTACAACATGCACACATCAGAAATTCCAGTATGTTATACAGAGCCAAAAGTAAAGATCACATATGCAGGGATTATCGGGTGGAGGAGAGAGGGAACGAAAGTTATAGACAATAGATAGAAGTGAGACAGGGATAGGAAAATCCAAATACACAAGATGCTGCATTACCGAGAAACACAGCTGGCTATTATTCACTCACGAAGGACGTCTCCTGAGAGGAAACCACTACCTCCAGAAATAGCCCATCCATGAAGTGAAAAGGTCAAAAATGGATCTGCTGCTGCTTCTCTTTTAAATTTCTCATTGGATCAAAGTTTGCATTTCTGACTTGTGTTCGTGCTAAGGTGGCCAGAAACTGTGTGTGTCCAGCCATTGCAGACACAGGCAGGTACAAAGGAAAGAGTACCGCCTACTTCGGGAATACCAGGAAATGCCAGGACAATGAGGTGCCTGCGGTGGCAGCCACAACTGTTCAACTACAAAGAGTGGGGCTGGGATCCAGGGCCACTCTGGACAAAGAACTATTGCACAACAATTCTGTATGGATTTCTCCCATTTCTGCCTGGTTTGGACATTTAGAGCAGGGCATGGTTGAATAATAAGCACAATTTGAAATTCAGCGTCTCCCTAAAGATGGAGACTCCTGGGACGTAATTCACCGTCTCTACCCTAGAAACATTTTGTGACGTTCAAAGGAAAGGGTAATCTTTTTCTTTAGAGGGATAATGGGCCGATGTGCAAATATAAAACCTTCCCATCATCTAATATGAGCTTCTTTGCTGTGGTGCAACCTCATGCACATACAGCTAAACTGCTGGCTCTCCTCCACTTAACTGCGGGAAAGTGTGCAGGAAGGTTGCAAATTCTCAGGCTGCTACTTCTTGCTGTAATAAAATATTGTTTCACTCACCAAAGTCTGTGTTCATCTGTCAGTATGTGTCCATAGAGCTGGAGCAAGCTTACCTATTAGTTTGCAAACAAGGTAAAATCTCAGGCCCTTAACAGCTCCCAACTCAACAGGGAGAAAGAAAGAGACCAAGCCCTTGAGGTGTCAGGCTGAGGTATAAACCTAGACAAATACAGTTGACTATGCATGCATTAATATATAGCATGTTATGATTAAAATTAAAATTCTCAAACCTGTACACTAATTTTATAATTTTATAATCAGGTTGTGTTTACTTGGTTTTTATTCATGACTTGTCTCTTCTTCATGGGTCTGATGTATTTAATACATTTATGAAATATCTATTTTAAAGACTCAGGCTATGCACTGTGACTTAGAAGATTTGGAAACAACAGGAACTGCTATGTATGTGCAATGTGCATGGAATTATATGACTTGTTCTTAAGAATCACTTGTACTACACACTATGTACATAGTACATATTATGTACTACATACTATGTAAGAATATACTATGTACTACTCACATAGTAAAATTATTATCTGCATTTTAAGAAGGAAAGAACAGAGCATCATGGGAATTAAGTAAGTGGCCCAAGAACAATGCCTTCATTTGAACCCAATATTGCTTAAATTTAAAGTTTTGCACTTTTTGATACTTTAATTCTGTTATATGATCTTACAATTTAAGAGAAGGTAACGAAATGTTTCTGTAAATATCTATATTTAAACTCACAAAAGGTTATTTTTGGAGAACCTGAAGACTTGGGATTCGCATCTCTTCTCACTTCTAACACTCTCCACAAGCATCTCATCAACACATACAGCTTCATTTGTTATCCATCAGTCAGTGACTTCCTAACATGAACATCAGCCCAAAACTGTCTTTTAAACCTACCTATTTGATCTGTGTAACACCATTTCAATAGCTTCTAGGGAAAAAATAAAACAGAACCCTAAAAAGGGTTTGTAATATTCTAAAAGATCTTGTACTTATCCACCTCTTCTGGACTTCTGTCACAATTATATCACCTTACTTAGCAAAAATCCTGTGGGTTTTTAAATTTTGCTGTGTTGCTTTCTAACAGATTACTATGCCAGGAAATCAATTCACTGTTGTATCTTCCACCATCATCACTCATCCATCACACACACACACACACACACACACACACACACACACACTAATGAACTTGCACAGTTACATTTTATTCTCATACCTTAATTCCATCATCACATTATCATAGGCTTTCCCCCTGAGCCAGCCCAAAGTAAACTATATCCTCATGTTATGCAGCATGTTATCAGTAATTTTTTTCAGAGTACTAGCTAGCTACTTTATAATTGAGCCTAATTGCTTTATGATTATCATAATGAAATGTAAGTTAATGAAGGTTGAGACTTCATTCTTTTTGTTCATTATTGTGTGCTTTATATTTACTGCAGACTTTATGCAACAATGAATGAATGAATGGATAATTAAAATAAGGACAGAATGATATAAAATATAATATTTTAAAGGTGAAAAATATTTACTCTTTCTTGACTTAATAGAAAAACTTATATGGAAGAGGTAAAAATTGAAATCATCTTTAAAAGATGTTGAGAATTTTGATAGAAGTAAAGAAATACAGTTTATTTTCATCAGAGTCTGGTTTCACAAAAACTGAAAGTTTTGCAATTAGTGAGAAATAAGTTTAGAAGTTATTATCAGATGCAAACCATATCTTCCATTCCCTTTAGAGTAATCCTGAAAAGCTAACCTCAGAAAGAAAAGGAAGCATAGCTGTTTTGTTTAGCAATTGAGTTAAAGATGGTACTCATTAACTCAGGGTGAATGAATCTGCTAGTAATTTACAGACACTTCTTTATTAACTTGATATTCAATTGTTAAACAATCATGAACTAGAAAACATAGAAGTTATAAGTTGAAATAGAGATCATCTAGAAACACTCTTTAATTGGGTAGGTAGGATGAGGTCTATCTTGAAAAAGAGTCATGCAGTGGATGATAAATATAAGGACTCGAATTTAGGACACCTCATTGTTACCAGTTAAGTGACATTGGGATCTTACTCTTATGGCTTTATCAATGCTATCTCCCCCTACACATCCCCAAATGCATAATTGAAATAGCAGAGAGATAGCAGGAGATGAGAAAGTCATCTTTTTACCACTTATGAGTGTGATAAACTCATTTATTTGATTTTATTACTTTTGTGCCACCTCTTGCATGGATCTTTGAATCTACCCCCACTTTTGCCAGTTTCTGGGCACATTGGTACATTATCCCAGCAGGCAAACCTCAACGTTTCAGGCTTCCAGTGCAATATCTATAAGTTTATTTTTCCTTTCATAGCTTCCTCTTTCCAGAAGCAGACAAATTTAAGTTAAAAATAATAGGCTATTAATTAACATCTTTCTAAAAGGAAGGCTTTTTAAAAATATATACTGGATTTTAATTATTTGATGAAAACACTACTCTGTCTTTCATTCACTGCCTTTGTTTTACTTCCACAACTGTTTTGATAAAATTCATACCTGTTTACAGATTATAACAAAAGATAAATATCTTTTAAAAAATCTCATTCTGACATTAAAGAATATGTTCTATCAGTCCAGACCTGTTTGTTATATTATTAGGCCCAGTATTAGAAGTGATATTATCAGTTACTAAATCACAGATGTTTTATATATGCATTTAACCACAATGATGGGCACACTGAGATAGAGTGATCACAAAGACACCTCCAATCCTGTAAAATAAGTCACTGTTGCCTGAAAGGAAGATCATTTCTCTTCTGTGGAAGGAAAGATCATTGGTCTTTCTTATTTTGTACAAATGAAATGGCTAGGCTAGTGTAGGGCATTTTTGCTGGATATAGAAAACAATTTCCCATAGATAAAATAACTACTTGACAGAGCATTCTGTTATTTTAGTTCTGTTTGATTTGGTTCACCATACTATTGATCTAATCAGCTGCAGCGATTTTAGTTATTCAGATCAATAACTGCATTTTAGAGTTATCCATAGGTATATTATTGCTTTTCAAATTGCAGGAAAAATGTACATTGTTTGCTTCTTCCTAGTAAATGTGATGAATGTTTGCTTACTGTAACTTTAGATTATTCATCTAAAGATGAAGAGAATTCTAAAGTTTAGTGAATATATCATTCCTTGACAGGAGTAAAATAATTTCTAAATATTTACTTCCCATTTTGGGTTTATATACACAGTACCTATTAGTTAGGGCCACTTAGGAAAAAATGACCAAAAATGTACAAGTAAGTACATGTTTCTAAATTAATTAGAACCTGCAATTTTCCTGTGTAGTAACAGCATTGGACAATTAATTAGTGTTTAAATATGTAATATTTTCATAATAATTCACCTAAAGGGCTGATTTGGAAAATAGGCCATATTAACTATTGCTCAGTGATAATTATTGAATGTATTCCAAAAGTTTAAAATGAACCCATTATGCATATTTCTATTTTCTTAGTTTCCATTGAGCCAATGGAAAAAAGTAAAATGTTAAATAGGGTAAACTAATTGTTCCAATCCTGCACACAATGCAATAACAGACTACTAATGACTTTATTATTATCTTCATGTTGAGTGGATAAGTAGTTCTAAAATGTTTCTAGGAAAGATGGTCTTATGAAAATTCTAGATAAAAATAAGTATTGATTCAAAATGTTATCTTGTGAGGATTACCATGTAATCAAAGGGGCAAACTGTTGCAGTTTTCTAAACTTTCAGTGATTCCTGTCATGATACAATACATTTTTCAACTCTTTGCCTTTTGTAATGGACATTTTATGTTACTATTACATTATAATATTTAAATTAAAACAACATTTAATACAGATTAAAATAAAGAGCCATGTTTCTGTGATACATCTTTGCAATTATTTTTTCCTTTACTATTTTTTTTTTTTTTGAATAAGGGTGCTCACAAACATAAAAAGGACCACAGGCCCCAAGAATATAAACAATAAAACAATTAACTTTCTCATTAACAAGTTTCACAAGGCATGTGAATTAAAAACAACAGTAATAACAAGTCCTTATTTTTGAAATGTTAAATCAAACTGTGCTGCTTCTTGTTTCATGTTATAACCTGTCTCAAATTCACAGAATCTCAGACATGCCCTGAAAACTGAAATGAAAATATGGCTTTGAGAAAGTAAATTAGATTTCAGATGTTTAGTAATCAGCATAAAACCTAAAATACGTAAATAGCTAAATTATTAGAAATTTTCCTTAATTGAATTATAGCCTAAATTTAAGAAGAATATAGAAATTAACTGTTGTCTCTAGCTCTTATCTTAAAATGCATCTTAGTGTAGGTATCAGGTTTAAAATATCAGTGTGAAGTTATAAGGATACAAGTCTGAGCAGTTCATTGACTACCAGTGAATAGGCAGAATGAGGTAGGGGTTGCTGAAAGCAAAAACTAAAGTTCAAGATAACTTTTATTAACAATTGATGACATAGTTGCAGAAGAAGTCTAGAGGGAGTAGCTATTCAGCAAAGAAATGCATGACATTACATATAGTTAAAGTATAAAAACCAGGTAAACAGAAGTATCTACAAAAAATCAAGTTTTCTACGAAATGATGTAATTAAAAATTAAGAAACAACTAATGTTCAAACTGTAAAGTTTGTTTATTCTTTTATGTAACAATGCTGAGAATAATAATGAATAAATTTGATTTTTTGACCTAAAAGTAATAATCTAGCAGATAACTAACATTTATATGCCCCTTTAAAATTCAGCAAAATAAGTTAGTTCTACTGCTTCTTGTGATGGTTGATTTATTAGAAACAATAATCTTACTGAAAACAAATAGAAAACTTGAATATATACAAGAGCTGTTCTGAAAGTATCGAGCCAAAGTCAATATAATTAAATCAGTTGGGGTGGCTGATACTTTTGGGACACACATTGTATATATATTTGGAGACCTAAAAAGGCATGGGAAAATAACAGGGCCAAGATCTAAGGGAACACAGAAAACTAAAGTTGTGAACCTAGCGTTTGGGGGCATATTGTCTGGTAAAATGTTTTGAGTTTCAGAAAAAATGTTTTGGAGGTTGGTGAGTTCAGAGCCCATAAAGTACAGAATAATAAATAAACTCTCCTATTTTGGGATGGAATGGAAAGAGCTATGTTCTGATTGAGAAAAAAAGGACCTTGCAGAAATTTATCTCAGATTCAAACTACTAGTTCAGTACTCAAAATTTTTTTCTTGCTTCAGAAATAACCAAAAGACATACTAAATGTGAAACAGCTATAGAAAATGAGACTTCTGGCCAAGATGGAGGCCTAGGTAGATACACTGCATCTCCCTCACAACTAGAAGAAATTTATATCTATCTCAAAACTAAAAAAAAAAAAAAAAAAGGCAGAAATTTCAGAAAATTCAACTATATGGAAGTGCAAAAAACAAAGGAATAAGGAAATGTATTTTTGCATGTGTTTGGTAATATTGCAATTCATATTACTTAAAGGAGTAATTCTTTAAACAAATGAATTAATGTAGGCATTTTGAAATAACAAAAAGAAAACTTTGTATTAATATGTTTTGAGAAGCTGACAGAAGGCAGTAATTAAATGGTGAATTGTCTAGATGTGAAAGGGAAAAAAATATGCATTGGTGGTTATAGAATTTTCAGGGGGATGTTAAGAAGAACAAAGGAAATGGAGAAGCCAAAGAACTTACATGCATGACTCATGGGCATGAACTAAGGGGGACACTGCTGGAGGGAATGGGGGGTACCATGTGGAGGAAGGCAAGGGGGCAAAATCTGGGACAACTGTAACAGCAAAATAAATAAAATGTATTAAAAATAAATAAATGGATAAATACAAAGCAAAAAAAGAAAGAAAGAAAGAAACAAAGAAAAAAGAAATAGCCGGACAGGTAGGAGGAACAGAGCCTGGGGGAAGAGTGGAAGCATCAGTGCCAGAGCTGAGGCCACAGCAAAAAGCTCTGTCATACTGTTAAATCTGGGGGTCAATTCCAGGGCCAGACTGCACAGCCCACAGTTCCAGTGCTGGGAAATATAGAGACAATAGCTGCAGCAATAGCTTGGGGACTAAGACCGAGGTGAAAAGTGCAGTCATACATTTAAAGCTGGGAAGCCTTCACGAGGCCAGATCACACAGCTCACATTGCTTCTGACTGTGAAAACCAGTGGGGTTGGGGTGAAGAAAGAAACTGCTGGTCTCAACTGAAAAAGGCATTCTCTCCTCTAGGACTCCTTCCCCAAAAACAGCACTTCAACATGGCAAAATGGGTCACCTTCACCCAGTACTAACACATACCTAAGGCTCTTATAACGTAGCATGCACTATAGCTCTACCTAAGACATAGAGGCAAACACAGGAGCCTGTTAAGCTAAGACTATAGAGAAGTATGGCCCCCAAAAGGAAACACATCAAGGTTCCAGTGGGAGAATTAAGCAATGAGGAGATAGCCAACTTAACGTGCAAGGAGACAGCCAACCTAACAGAGCACAGTTTAAAATGCTGGTGATAAAAATGCTCACAGACTGGAGAGATATGCTTGAGTAACAAACACAGAAGGGAAGAAGTGAAGCCTAGATCAGGGGTGTCAAACTCATTTTCACCAGGGGCCACATCAGCTTCACTGTTGCTTTCAAAAGACTGAATATGATTTTAGGACTGTATAAATGTAATTACTCCTTAACTGATAAGTGAGCTGGGTAGAAACAAGGTAAGTGGCCGAAGGTGCCAAGCTGAATAAAACAAGGAGGAGGGCCGAATTCAGCCTACTGGTCTTGTGTTTACCGCCTGTGGGCTAGACCAAGTGAAATGAAGAAAAATCCACACAAAGCCAGTGGTGAAGGGAAGAAATACAGGGTTCAAATCAATGATTTGGAACATAAGGAAGATATAAACAGTTAACCGGTACAGAATAAAGAAACAAGAATTTAAAACACCAAAGAAAGGCTTAGGAACCTCTGGGATGATATTAAACATGCCAACATATGAATTATAGGGGTTACAGAAGGAGAAGAGGAAGAGCAAGAAATTGAAACCTTATGTGATGAAATAATGAAGGAAAACTTCCCAAATTTGATAAAGAAAATAGACATATAAGACCAGGAAGCACAAAGAGCCCCAAACAAGCTAAACCCAAAGAGGACCACACCAAGACACATCAAAATTAAAATGCCAAAGTTTAAAGATAAAGAATCTTACCTAGTATAAAGGAACCATGGACATGGAAAACAGGTGGGATTGACTTTGGGGGGAATGGGTGGGTGGGGAGGGAAACAGAGGAAAACAAAAAGGGGATGGATGTAATACAACAATAATAAAATTAAAAAAGAAAAAAGAAAAAAAAAGAAAGAATCTTAAAAGCAGCAAGAGAAAAAAAAGAGAGTTACCTACAAAGGGGTTCCTCTAAGACTATTAGCTAATTTCTCAAAAGAAACTCTGCAGGCAGGAAGAAACTAGCAAGAAGTATTCAAAGTGATGAAAAGCAAGGACTTACAACCAAGATTATTCTATCCAGCAAAGCTTCATTTTGAATGGAAGGGCAGATAAAGTATTTCCCAGTAAGGTAAACTAAAGGAGTTTATCATCGCCAAACCATTATTGTATGAAATGTTAAAGGGATTTACTTAAGAAAAAGAAGATCAAAACTGTGTCATTAAAATGACAAAAAACTCACAACTATCAATAACAGAATTAAAAAAAAATACAAAGTAAAAATAAAAAACAACTAAACAATAAGAATAGGGTCAGAATCATAGGTATGGAGATCATTTAGTGGGTTATCAGGTGGGAAGGGAAAGGGAGGCAAATGGTAAAATGGTTCAGGAATTAAGAAACATAATTGGTGGATACAAGATAGACAGGTGGAAGTTAATAATAACATAAGATGGGGTGGAATCAGGGAACTTATATGCATGACCCATGGACATGAATTAATAGGGGGTGGGACTATGGGAGGGAGGGGGTTTTGGGTGGAAGGGAGCAAAAGAAAAAGAAATTGGGACAACTGAAACAGCATAATCAATAAAATATATTTTAAAATAAAATAAATGGAGAAAAAGAAAGAGAAAATGAAATTATCTCATAATCTTAAGATTAAGAATTTTAGCAGAAAGTTAGAAATTATAAAAATGAAACAAATGAAAACTATAAACCTGAAAAAAATAATAAAGCCTTAATGGATGAGCTTAATAGTAGATCAAACAGGGCTAAAGAAAAAATTTGAAATATAGTACAAAGGAAGAAAATATTAGGATGAAACAAAAGAAACCAAAGGGGAAATACAAAACAGAAGAGAGTTAGGTAATAAAGCAAATGTATATATAAAGCTAGAATAGAAATAGAATCTCAAAAGAAAATGAAAAGAAATTGAAATAACAGACATCATTTTAAAAATAATGGCAGAGTGTTTTTCAGAGTAGTGAAAGTCATCAAGCCCCAGGTTTAAACAAAAGGCAAAAGCAACAAAAATAAATCTATATCCATATATGTGAGTCATGTTTTCAGCGACATGCAAAAACATAAAACTAGTCCACCAACTTACACCATACACCAGAATAAACTCAGATAGATAAAGGACTTAAACATAAGAAGTGCCACCATAAAGGTCCTGGAGAAAAATATAGGTAGTAAAATTTTAGATATCCTATGCAGATATATATTTACTGATACTTCACCAAGGACAAAGGAAATAAAACAACAAATAAACAAATGGAACTATATCAAACTGAAAAGTTTCTGTTCAGCTAAAGAAAGCACCAGCAAAATTCAAAGGGAACCAACTGTATGGAAAAACATATTTGGCAATGGTATCTCAGACAAGGGTTTGATCTCCAAAATATATAAAGAACAAATACAACTCAACACCAGGGAAACAGACAGCCCAATTAAAAAATGGGCAAAGGACCTGAACAGACAACTCTCTGAGGAACACATACAAAGGGCCCAAAGGCATATGAAAGCGTGCTCAACATCACTAGCCATCAGAGAGATTCAAATTAAAACCACAGTAAGATACCACCTCTCATCTGTCAGAATGGCCATCATCAACAAATCAACAAACAACAAGTGCTGGCGAGGATGTGGGGAAAAGGGAACCCTGGTGCACTGCTGGTGGGAATGCAGGCTGGTGCAGCCACTATGGAAAACAGTATGGGGTTTCCTTAAAAAACTAAAAATGGAACTGCCTTTTGATCTAGCGATTCCACTACTAGAACTATACCCAAAGAACCCTGAAACACCAATTCATAAGAGCCTATGTACCCCTATGTTCACAGAAGCAATATTTACAATAGCCAAGGCTGGAAATAACCTAAGTGCCTATGAGTGGATGATTGGATCAAAAAACTTGGTACAGTTATGTGCCCTGGCTGGGGAATTGAACCTGCAACCTTTGGGTTCGCAGGCCAGCACCTTACCCACTGTGTTACCAGCCAGGGCTTGTCTCTCTGTTTTAAATGTCTAGCTACAAAGTTTTTTGATCCCATCATCCATTGATGGGCACTTAGGCTGTTTCCAGTATTTAGCTATTGTAAATAGTGCTGCTGTGAACATAGGGCAGACTGATCTTTTTAATTTCAAATAGACACTATTTAAAAATTGCAAAATCAAAATTACTAGTCTTCTATTTTATTATTCTTATAAACATCAGCCCTCTTTGATTTAGCCCATATTGATACACCACTGTAGAATATCAGAAACCATTATTACAGTCCTGTATGGTGGATAATTTACAACATTAATTTTATATTAAAATAAACAGATATATTATACAACAATTGTCCAAGATCTTATGATAAAATGATAGTCTTCCATTTCCGATTGTCTCAATTATCTATTCTATTTTTGAACATTTAAACAATTTTACTAATTTTATTAATAGCAATGATGGTATGAGTAAATATGCATGATTGTTTAGTATGTACATTAAATGACCAGCACTCATTGAATGTAATAAGGGTAGCTTCATTATGCTCTTCCTCACTCTCCTAAAACCAACCAGTGGCAAAAATGCATGCCTTTTCCAATCACCTTTAAGTAAGAAAGATTTTATTGCAACTTAAATTGCCAAATGCATTCTCAGTTCAGTAATTAAATGCATTTAGCCTCAGGTGATAATAGAACTTGGAGTTTCAGTCAAAGGCAAATATCCTCTTCGACTTTTTCAAACCTTGTCTCATAGTAGATAGGCCACCTGACTTCAGAAATGGAAAGTAATTTTTTAATATATTTTCTGAACTTCTTCTCTGAGTGAATTCTGCTGAGTGTTTTTCCTTTGTTGGCTTGTTTGCTTTATTTTGTCAAATTTATGCTCTGGGATTGGAGTCTAAAAAGAAAGAAAAAGTGAAGAAAGCAAGAAATTTGACTTGTTTGGCATTTTTGTGAACTAGTTTGGTCATCTCAAGACCTGGCAAATGTATAAAGGTTACCCTTCCATGAGTATTTTCCTATATTTTCCAGGGACCATCACATGGAAATTTCCATTGCTTTTCATATAATGTATCTTGCAGTTGTCTCTTATTTCTTATATACTCCTATAAATAAGGCCAACTTCCCCCAGCTTCCACATGGTGAGGATCCTGTGTGCCCCTCAACAGTTCTTTCTTGGGCCCATCTGTGGATTACAGCAAAACCTCAAGAATTTCTTACCTGAAAAAAATTAATATTGCAGGCTTAGTCTAAGACAGTAGCACACCTCTTCCTCTTTTTCATCAAAATAGTCACTGCATCCCTTACCCTCTAGATCTTGTGGGCCATAGTCGTTTACGGTATTCCACCAATAACAAGGAAGTAATTTTAAGCTCTCCCTGTGGTACCACATGTCCCTCTTGTCAAGTGAAAGGTAGGTCCTTCTTGCCAACCTTTCCTATAGGTTCAAGCTATGAAACACAGAAGAAATGAAAGAAATATTTTATCCACTTTTCCAGCTCCAAGAAATTGCTTCTTTTATGGTCTCAGTATGTGTTAATGTCTGAAATGACTGATTCTTAGAATTAACTTTATTATTTGCACATGGTGATCTGTGCCATAATCCACTTTAGAATTTAATATCTGTTATGCTCCTGATTTAGCCATAAAGAATCCAGAAAAAAAGTAGCTAAAAACTTTTTTGGCATGAAAATATTTTCAGAATCAAAATGTTCTAAGTTTTTGGCCAAAAACTATATTGATTTTAATACTTTTTGTATATACCTGTCAAATATTCCAAATGCTTGTAACTGTCAATTTATGCTCCACCACCATTCTAAAAGTCCCCTAAAATATTGAACATTGCTTTAAAAATCCCTGTCAAATAAATATTTTGTTTTAATTTTATTTATTTATTTACTATTGATTGTGAATATATTTTAAATAATTGTTTTTGGTCAATGATTCTTTGTTAGAGAATTGTTACCAGTTTTCTATTAGAATTATATAATTTTCCTATTAACTTTTAGGCTCTCTAAAAACACTTAAAATATTTCTTACATACATACCCATTACATACATTGTAAATATTTTAGTTAGTCCTATATTCTATCTAAATATTTATACTCTCTTCTTCTCCCAAGAGTCTATATCTCCATCTCTTTACAGCAAACTTCGTCTAACACTCAACATTGACCTGGACAGTAGGTTCTGAAGGTGTAACCTCATTTCTGAAAGGGTCCACTCTATATTGCCAAATAAAGAAAAATTCATCTTGTTAGTCACAGCCCTCAAAATGATACTACATTTAACAGCAATGATAATAATAACGAATCATTGTTTTATTTAGTGCTATGCTAGTTGTTTTATATATTTTTCTATTTGAACCCTAGCAAAACCTGTGAAATTTTATCATTTCTATTTTATAAATAAGGAAAAGTTAAATTTTAGGAATTAGATAATGTTCCCAAGACATAGTAGGTTGAATAATGGTCTCCCAGAAATGCCAATACTGTAATCCTCAGAAAACATACCTATGTAATCTGACATGGCAAAGGAGACTCCACAGGTGTGATTAAGGATTAAGAGGTGGGGAGATGATCTCAAATTATCCAAATAGGTCTGCTGTAGTCATAAGGGTTCTTTCATGTGAGAGACAGAAAGGTCAGAGCCAGAGAGTAAGTGACAACAGAAACTGTCACAAAGGAGAGAGATTGGAAGATGTTGTGCTGCTGACTTTGAAAATAGAGGAAAAGTTCATAAACCAAGGAATGCAGATGACCTCTATAAGCTTGAAATGGTAAAGAAATAGATTTTTTTCCAGTATGTCTAGAAGGAATATAGCTCCGCTGATGTAATTTGGACTTCTGACCTCTAGAATTGTCAGATGTGTTGGTTTAAGCCACTAATTGTAGTAATTTATGCAGTAATAGACAACTGATACATCGGGCCACAGAACGGGGAAGCAGTGTTTCTTATGTTTGTTTTCCAAATTTCTGATCTACCTTGTTATATGGCCAGCCTATCTCTCCAAATAGAATTAAATCAATGGCAATAATATGCAAATATTAATTTCAAACAATCTACGTGTATTACATCTTTTTCTATACTCTTTTTAAACCAGGTGTCAAATAATTTACCCTAACATTTTCCTTGAAAAATATCTCTTCAAATGAAACCAAAATGTTGTTTTCCAAAATGCTAACTTCAGTTCCTTGAGTATATTCTGAATTTGCTAACATTGTAACTGGAATCCTGCTCCCAACCCTCCCACTTATAAACACACACACGCGCACACACACACACTGACATGCACCATTTCATCAGCACCCTGAAATGCTACTTCCTCTGTAAAGGTAGTCCTGATTTTTTTGGTACCTATAACTTCCAGTTGCACTGTGTAACGCTTTTACAATCTTTTATCATACTG
The DNA here is from genome assembly GCA_004026585.1 of Noctilio leporinus. Classification (NCBI taxonomy): domain Eukaryota; kingdom Metazoa; phylum Chordata; class Mammalia; order Chiroptera; family Noctilionidae; genus Noctilio; species Noctilio leporinus. The sequence continues at coordinate 10,072 of PVIW01011421.1, read as the reverse complement.
TGCCATGTGTTAGTTATTTATATCTGCTTTCCTTCTCTACTACATTGAGAGCTGCCTGAATCTGTCGATGATACTTGCCTCTTTTTTATAACCATGATTTCTTAGCCTACGATATGGCTCCAGGTAGGTGATCAGTAAAAGTATGTCGAATTGAACTATGACTGCTTAGAACTGTGTCTTTATAAGCCAGCTCTCACCCATTTAATAACTTCTAGTTCTGCCACAAGGCTTTAATAAATATGGTGCAAGCCCCAAAAATGCACTTTTGGGTCAAATATATTGAGTTCAATCCTCTTCTCCACAAATATTGCTGAAATGAGCCTGGATTTCATCCCAGTTTCTGTCAAAGAGAACTTTATAGGCAACTCCTGCCTTTGGCTGAGGCCTTTATCCCAGGGACTCAAAGGCCATTACAGCTGCAAATGCTTCAAATCATAACAGAAAAGGAGGTTATATTACAAAATTATGTGAACTTTTTCAAATTCAACACATCAATCATTCTTCCTTAAAACTGTAAATTCTCTGTACAGTACAACACATTTCTGAAGTAAAGAAAAATGACTTTATAGCTTGTAGGTAAGCATTAAAAAACATGCCTATTTTTAAAATTTTTTTATCTAGTATTCTTATATTAGTAGGGTTCAATAGAAATGGAAATGGCTCATTAGCAGATACTATTTTTCTTAGTTGTTATAGGTGACCCTTTGCATTGTCTCTATGTAGATATATATGATTTGCTATTTTAGATGTTTATTTGAATTCTTCTCACAGGGAATATCATAAAACTTGGGATTGATCATAACACCTGATTTAGTGTCTTATGCTTTAACTTGTAGTTTCCTGATACGGCTTAAGTGGTTTTGAGAGTTTTAAACATGTATGTTCCTTATGGGATGTTTGAAAGTTTGAATCTAGATGAAATAGATAAAAATTTCTATACATACCTATTTGATCAATATCTGTGTCATCTGAAGAAATCCAAAAGTATAGCTGGATCAACACAGAAATTTTATAATTGTGGAAGAGTCCTTCATACTATAATTTTATATTTTAGTACTTCAGCTAACTTTAAAATGCTTAACATTAGTCAATTTAATTTTTAAAGATTTTATTTATTATTTTTTGAGAGAGGGGAAGGGAGAGAGGCAGAAAGGGAGAGAGACATCAATGTGTGGTTGCCATTCACATGCTTTCAGCTACAGACCTGGCTGGAGACCTAGCTTGCAACCTGGTTATGTTGCCCTGGCTGGGAATCGAACCAGCGACCTTTGGGTTTGAAGGCTGGTGCCTGCCTTATCCACTGTGCCACCAGCCAGGGCTCAATATTAGTCAATTTAATGCTTGAAATATTCTCTAATATACTTGCTATTCTTGGCTGCTGATACACTCATTCCAAGTGTGCTTTGAGTGTCTGTGGTAGATCATTCATGAGATGGATGATTGAGAAATTAGATCCTCAAAGCTCATTTTTCACCAAAAGTCACTTTAAAAAGACTTTTGCTCCTTCAGAACTATAAAGTTTCCAAGTGAAAACAATGGATGCTGTCTTGAACATTATGGCACTCAGCAATTGGGGGATACTCCTGAATTGACTATTTGCAGAATGTGGATGAATGTACTCATTGGGGTGAAGGGAAAGAACAGAAGAGGAAGTCAAACATTCTTGGGGCCTTGTTGTTGAACAATTTATTTCTAAGTACCTATGCTCACATATTCAAAATACACTGTGGCTACTGCTTTGTGTAAAGTCATCATAGAGTAGTGAAAAAAAAGGCAGGATACTAGAGTCAGACAAGCCTGGTTTAAGCTTTTGTTTATGTTTCTAATATGGTTGTGTCAGCTTCATTATCTGTTAAGATAAGAAAACCTTATCTTCTCTGGTATTGTCATGAGAGTCACATATAATATTTTATCTGTAGGTCCTAATATGTAATGAGCATTTCAAAAATAAAGTTATTATTTCCTGCTGACATTTAAAGAGAAAAAATAGCCTGTTTTTCATTATCATTTGGGATTTACACCTATGAATTAAGGCTTCCTACATCATAACTGATTGAGAAAAAATGTTTAATTTTTAATTAAGAGCAAGGTTTAAAAGTTTTCACAGTCTCTTTTTTTAATTTTTAAATTGTGGAGTTTGATATATTATAAGAGTGTGGCAAGGCATTGTAGACTTAGAATAGCAATGGAAACATCAAGATAATGGTAAAAGGCAAGATATTAGAGCTGAGGAACATTAGGTAAGACAGAAAATGTAGAGGGCAGTTTTAAAAATATATGTACTGTATCCACAACTTTAATTTATCTTCCTCCAAACAAACCTTCAAGAAAGTCAGCATCATTTTTAATGCTTTGAATTCAATTTGTATGTGTACATACATGTGTACACTCATGTGTAATTGTATTTATTTTCTTGACTGCAATAAAATAAAAAAAGATCTAGTGTAGTTCAAATACATTCAATTCTGTTTAGGTTATTGGGCCCACCTAAAGTCATTTTATTACCTATTCATACTCAAATAATAACTTTTAATGCATAATGTCATTGTTAAAAAGTAAAGAAAGAGGTAAAGAGAGACAGGCAAAGAATTCAATGATCTACTTCTTATGAAATTTACTAAATCAATTTATGCTAATCAAAGTCATGAAGAAAAACTATTCATTGACTTTGAAATGTCATCTATGTAAGAAGCTTTCAGTGGACAAACTCAGGCAGAATGAATGCTCTCTGTCATTTGCATTTGAACCATCAGAACATCAACCAGAATCTTACAGTAGGGTCGCATATGTGCCTTCCATTTCATCCTTTTATACTATGAATTTCCTCATTTTTATATACTTAGCTCAATGAGTATTTATTGAACTACTTTAACAAAAGTTTAGTTTATGAAATAGAATGCCAAATTTTCACATAAAATACAATTTTTAACATTCTTTTCTACTTCCTGGAATTATATGTTTGCAAACTGTGGAATTTTTTTTCTTACTATAAAAATATATGCCGAACATGCTGTCCAGGCAAAAGGATCTGTGTGGTCCTGAGGGATATTTCATTCAGGCTGTGGTAGAACTTGGAAAATTATCTGTGCTTTTTTTATAGAGTGCAACTTTCTAATGCTCAAATGCTGATTTCTCTCAAATAGTGTCTTGTTCTCATTTCAGTAATACTAGAAAAATATTGTTTTCACTTTATTTTCCCAAAATTCCACACAGAAAACCATTCTCCTGAGAACTTATATATTTTTAAATGAATTAAATCAAAAACCTTCTGATTTACAACAAAATTGCAAACCATCTCTTTGGATGGGTTAATTCTGTAATCATTCATCTCTTCCCTGGAAATGTATTCTTCTATTAAGACAGTGACATTTTACCACCTGGTCCTCAGATTTCTGGAGCGTAAGAAGGGAGCTGCCTGGCGAGTTTCTAACTATGAGGACAGCAATGGGAAAATGTGCAGGTTTAGGACTTTTGCTGTCTTCTAAACTAAGAAAAGAAATTATTCAGCAACAAGTCCCATCATTTCTTTCTCTCTCATCTTCTCTCTCTCTCTCTCTCTTTCTCTCTCTCATCTTTTTTCTTAAAAACCAGGCAATAAAACAACTATTTTCATGCAATAAAATAACTAAATTAAATTAGTTTACTGCTTGTTATATTTTCATGTAAGTTTAACATGAAGGTTAAGGGGAAATAAAATTTGGGATACCTACTGAGTTAATTTCCATATTCCTGTTAGATCTTGGTTTAATGCCTTCCAGCACTTTTTAAAACATCTGTAACTAGTGAATTGGGACAAAATAGTGAAATGTAGCATCCAAATGGAACTATGGAGGTTTGGATTTCCTAACGGAAAAGTGAAAAATATTTTTTCATACTTAGTAAACTCCCTTTCAATTGGCAGAATATTATATGTTAGGCTATAAATGAAAGAAATTAAGTACTGCATCAGCAAATGCAACAGGGGGTGTGGAAAAAACAAACAGACATAAACATATTCTTACAAGAAAGCTTTTGGGTGGCCTAAGCAAAAACCTCAATTAAAACCAAATGTTTAATGTGTATCCAAACTCTAAAACTTACCTGTCAAAATTAACCCCATGTTTAGATATTAAAAAAAAAAAAAGTCTGACAAGAAAACAATTAATTCCAACTTCAAACCATGTAATAATAGACTATTAGGCTGCTTCATCTCTTTACCATCTTAATGATTCTGAAATATTTCTGAACAGCAGCAATATTTTTGTCTTAATTTACAACCACCATTTATTGCATTTCTATTGTATTCTATTATGGGAGAAGCACAAAAGGAACAAAGATGCTAAAATCCCAGTCCTTTCCTTTAAGAGACTCACAATCTGGCAGGAGAGGAGTGGGTAGGGTTGTAATTTACCTTTTAAATCAATGAGATTGATTGTAGTTTTTCATACCAGCATTTTTTCTTAAGCTTACTGAGTTTTAATAAGACGTGGAAGAGGTTATTTAATGAATAAATTATTTGAAAATGAAATTACCTTCACAGCTAGGCTTAGATTGTGCATACATGCATGAGAGAACAGAGCAGATTTGTCACCTGAGCAAACCCCTATTTCCCACTCTTCCAGAAGCACACTGTTAGCAGGAATACACTACATATACGGGGTGTAGTCTATGTAATTGTTTATTCAGATTCCAAGCTCTGACTTTAATTCACATTAATACCATGACTGTCCCCAAATTAAAGCTGCAAATCAAATTGCCTGAACTAAGTCCTGCATAGGATGTTAGTACTTCAGTATTTTGTATGCAAACTCTTTATCACTAAGAGAGACATTATATTCTCTAAAAAAAAAAAAAAAAAAAAAAAAAAAACACCTTAGCAGCTACATTCCAGTTCATTTAGTGAGATGAATGTCATTTACACTTCAGTTTGCACCTCTTTGAAAATGCTCAGAAGGGAATAAATCTACACTCTCCAGAATGAGTGTGCATAAGGAAGTCTGGGGCTGCTAAGAAAAGGTGTTAGACACGTATGGGAATGTATTAGTTACAATCACACCTAAATCTTAATGATTTCCAAAGTGATAGAGCTAAAATATGAAGAATTGTTGAGAGAGTTGGCAAAGACTAATTATACTTGTCTTTTCTCTTGTTAATTATAAATGGCTAAAACTTCAAACTTTCTATAGAGGGGAAGGTGCATTTGGTTGTAAAGCTTGGTGGAAACAAATGTTAAGAGAGATCATGCAATTAAGCACAGTTGAGTTGTTTCTTTGTACAAGAGAACACTGGTTTATAGTACCTTGGCATTAAAATATGAATGTTAGTTTATAAGTAAATGGGTTCTAGATTTATCAAGAACGTGGTAAGATTCTTCAACCTTTGTAACAATCACCTGGATGTACTATTTGTTCTCCCATAGTAATTTGTTGTAAAGTCTTCAAATTATGATACAAAATGAAGAAAGTAATAAATTTGAGAGATTATGTGCTACTCAAAGCCAAATATTTAGGGGGTGAAACATGAAAGTTTGAATGAAAAAACTGAGATTATGCATGAGTGGAAGTATCCCTAAGAAAAAAGGGGCTGGAAGGAAGTTAACTAATCCCTGATTCCTGCAGAGAAGGAAAGGCAGGCCCAAGAGGCAGCCTGGCCATGGCCCAGGAAAGCAAAGCATGCATTGAAAAGTTCTAGCTTGGGAAGCATATACATTTGGATTCAAACTCTAGCCCTGCCATTTATTATGCATGCAACCTTAAAGTATCTTCAGTTTCATTGCTTCTCAACTAGGAAAAATAATACTGGCTCCATTAGATTGTTGTAAGGAACTAAAATAATGAAACAAGTATAGGAGGAATCAATATTAGAATTAGAATCAACATTAGAGACTGAGGACTGATGGACAAGGACTAAGGGAGACACCAGGATGGGCTGTTATTGCAGAAGAAAAAAAAGGAGATTGTCTTATGGAGTGTATAATCAAAAAGAAAGTGTCACACAGTGGAGTGGAATGTTGCCAACTATTATAGAAACTGTAAAGTATCTTTAGGACTTAGCATAAGCTGAGTAAAAAATGTTGCAATATAAATCTGTTAATGTACATAAAGGCTAACAGAAAAGGAACAGAATGTGGAGGGCAGAGAAATGGGGATGAAATGGAGAAATACTCAGAGTCGAGGAGTGGCTAAGGGGTTAGATGAAGATGTGGCAACATAATCAGTATGAATGCAATACAACTCCAATATTTATTGAATTGTATCATTCTAAAAGTTTTTTGACAGGATAGTCAGAAGCTAGGAAAACTTCTGGGCAAGTAGAATGGGGAAACTAAGGCAAGAAAATGAAACAAGGTCAAACTGCTTGAACAACTTACAGCCAGCTGGTGAATCACAAGAACTTATCTCCCCTAACTGAGGACACTTGAGTGTGAAAGGTATGTACCTCTTCTCCCTAACCATAAATAGATTCAATCTCCCTGGTCTGGGAGATAGAGAACAGAGGCCCAATTAATGCCATTTGGGCCAGCTAAACCCAAAGACAGGCAAAAACCCCATCAAAAGCCAAACAGACTCAAGAAGAAAGTAGAATAGCACAGCAGACCAACAAACTCCACATCAGCATATTGAACATGCCCCTGGAAAGCTGGTGAATAGTATGCTGAAACCCTCCCCTAAGATTCTCATCCACAGAAAAAGATAAAGAGCCCTCAGTACAAGATGCAATGCAGGCTAGTTCTAGAACATGCCCATGGTCTTTTCCTGGGCAGGAACCTTTTATATCCTCATCAACTCTAAGAGTCCCAAGGAGACATGCAGCCAGTGGGTTAGTGAGAAGTGGCAGCTTGACCTGGGATACCCCCATCTCCAGAGCCCCCTTATTCTGACTTCCCAGTGAGCTAACAGAATCCTTGCCTTAGCTCACTCCTTTCCTATAACTTGTCTAGGGAGCCAAAGCAGAGCACCTCCTAGGCACTCTCCTACTGCTTCACTTGCCCTTCCTTTGTTTCACGGTCAATAACACACTCTCAAAATCACCTGGACTCATGCTATGAAGTCTTTCCTAGATGAAATCAAGAACCCACATACTACAGGTTGGCCTGAGGCAGACCGGCTATGGGCCAGGCTGGTGCCTGGCTGCTAACAATTTTATTAAAATATATTAGTTTTTCATGAGACACAAGCCATTTTAAATAATCGAAAAACACAGTATTTGTGATTATTATAAGAAACACTTATAGATTTCTATCGAATAAGTATTAGACATATGGAACCCACTTCAACAAAGTAGATTAGACAATGGTAAGTTAGACATTATATGTTCATTATTCTTGTCATATTCATCTTAGCAGCCCTAATTGTTTTTGAACCTAAACTTGTTTTGAACATTATGACAAGCAATTTTTCAGTGAATGAATGATACAATAATGCAATTTGTTTGAGGTAACATTGATAAGAAAATTAATCTACTTTTATTTGTACATGATATCAATAAACTAAGAAATTATGTAACACCAAATGCAATAACTTAACTATGTTTAACATAGAATTTATATGGAGGATGATGGGGCAATTTTTCTAGGTTTTTATAAGAAAAATATTGAAAGTTAAGATATTTAAAAGGGATCATCTCAAAATAAGATTGCTTATGATAACAAAGAGCATACCAAGGAAAACTACAATGAAATTCAGAATTTTTGTGGCAGGAAGTGATTTTGAATACAGTCTTGCTTGAAGAAGTATATGTGATTATCCTGAACAAAAAATGGTAAATATTTGTCCCAAACTCTTTCTTATGAAGCTGTCATGACTTCCACCTGTGTAACTTCCTTTGAATTCAGGAAAAAAAAAAAAAAAAGCAACTTGGAAAAAAGGAAGTAACTTAGTTTTATATGAATAAACTCCAAACAATATTCTAAAGACATATTCAAAAAGAAAGTTCCAAAGCACCTACTATATGCCTTAGGGATAAGAGAATAGACTGTCAATTTTTGTAATCAGTTTTTAAGGGGTTTCTAGCTTTGCAGCACACTTGAAATTTAACAAATAAGACATCTCCATTTAATGGGGTAAAAATGAAGAAACTCTCTCACAAAGATTTTGGCTAGCTCTTACAAAATTATATTTTGGTGATCTAATTTTAAATGGATTAGAGACATGCAGATTAAATTTCTCTAGAAAGAAGCTACTTAAGAATTGAGGGTAAGTTGCTGGGCCAAGGACAGCTTGGCACCGGACAGCTTCAAGTCTTTGAAAATAACCCTCAAATATTCGATGAACTCAAATGGCAGCCAAGTTCCCAGGAAATACTAAGCGGATGGTGGTTACTCATATGTAAACCAAATCTCCTAGTGGATTTACAATCACTAGGATATTAACAACGGGATATGTAAGGGAAGTAAATGATCAGAAGAAAGACAAGTATGAGTGAATGTTTCTTTTCTTTTTTAGTCAGGTCCTAATTGATTTTGTTCCTCATATAATAAAATGTGTGTGTGCGACTGACTTTAAGTCCAGCATGATGGATGCTTACCTCTCTGTTCATACGTAGTACACTATATGCATATTTTGGCTATCATTATCGTTATTGTTTTGCAACATAAGTTTAAAAAGATAAAAAAGTAATTTATAGTTCTCCAAAAGCTCATACAATTTTTAATTTGTTTGTTTTGGTTTGTATTGTTAAATATGCAAATTAGGGCAGAAATTACATGCAGACAGCATGGGTAACCATACAAGAAGCAAAATACCAAAAATGCCTTTTAATTTCCAGCATAATCTATCATTTCTGTCTCTCTTCACTTGTGTTTCTTCATCTGTCAACTAGCTCCTGAGTCTCTAGTATCTTCAAATGTATGATACCCTGTTTTTAAAAGTAATTTTTCTAAAACTAGTTTTTGTACCTTACAAAACATTATTCAATTAAGCATACCACTCAGTTTGCAGCCCAGCTTTTCACACCTATGTTCCAAGTTTTGAGTTACTTGGTATCAGCACCTCTGCAAACTGTGGCCCTGTTTTAGAATATGACCCCCTTCCTTCTATGTTCAGAGCCATGCTTCTTCATGATGTAGCTTTAGTGTCCATGTGCTCTTTCAGGCCTTGCTTGACCTCCCTAAAACTAATGAGGAACCTCATCTCTTGGCTTCTTTGCATCTGGATAGCATTTCATCAAGTAGAGGTGGTATTTGTCATTTCCAGGACAAAGCAATCAATAAGCAGTGTCACCTCATCTGTCTTTTTCTACTCCACCCAGTGATGAGAAACATAGTAAATTGAAACTGTGGAGAACAGTGGACCCACAAGATGGAAGGGACCAGCATCCCTGACTCACCATGCAGAGAAAAGCTGCCTGCCACTCAGGGGTACCCACATCAGCCTGTGGCCTGAGCCAGAGTTAACCTTGTGTTTTTGAACTTTATTTGTTACAGAAGCTAGAATTACCATACTTAGCACCCACAGGAACAGCAAGTAACTCAATAACTGCTGAAAGAATAAATGAATGCTTGAATAAAGAGGTGAGTGAGTAAAAGTGTCCTTTCCAAGAACTCTCTTCTATACTATGTGCAAGAAATGTCAACCTGAGAGTTTTTTTTACTTACCTTTAGTGTTTGAGCTCAGTTAACACACAAATGACACTAAAGAGGAAGGCAGATCTGTTATCACATTCTGTCAATTAAAATTTTTCTTTTGCTTTTAAGGCTTGTCATTTACCCAGCTCCTTCATATTCTAATATCTAACATACTTCTGGACTACTATTACTGTTACTACTACTAGCAGCAAATATTTAGTGAGCATTTCCAATGTACCAGGCATTGTTGTAAGCATTTTGTATGTATCCACTCATTTAATCTCACAATAATCCCATGAGGTATAAAGTAGATAATAAAACTGAGGTATCACCACCTCACACCTGTCAGAATGGCAATCATCAGCAAATCAACAAACAACAAGTGTTGGCGAGGATGCGGGGCAAAGGGAACCCTCATACACTGTTGGTGGGAATGCAGGCTGGTGCAGCCACTGTGGAAAACAGTATGGGGTTTCCTTAAAAAACTAAAAATGGAACTGCCTTTTGATCCAGCAATTCCACTACTTG
>PVIW01011420.1:13011-37745 GCA_004026585.1 Noctilio leporinus | reverse complement strand
AGAGGTGCCAGAGCTTGTATCTAAGAACAGCATAGGAAAGTGATTGTGTGATCAGAATATGGGTATTAATGTTAGGGGCCTTGAGGTGACCAGTTGCAGTGGCATAATAGTGCCAAAAGCTTTATTGAAGGGGTTGAGGAGGCAGATGGTCTGAGGATAAGTTGAAGCAGTTTCTCTTTGAAGACCATCCATTAATGTGTCATAGCTTCAGAATGACATGTGTAAAGGGGGCTGGGTTTCCTCCATGTGTTGTGGGATGGTCCAGGGTACAAAGAGCAGGTGACATTTCTAAAGACTAGTGATGAGTGCAGCAGCAAGATCCCAGAGCAGGTGGAAGACATGGGATCCTGAGCATGGGTGAGGGCTGGCTGCAGCCCCCAGCAGGTGGGTCAAGCACCAGCAAGAGAGCTCCAGGGGAGATATACATCCATTGAATTTGGGAAGCTGTGAGTAGCCGTACCTCATTGCTTGGGTGTTCTGCAGAAATCATTAGGAAGGGTCTTGGAATGTGAGTGGGTTGTTAGTGAGGAAGTCAGTGGTGTTGGTAGGATGAGGGTGAACGTGAGAATCAATGCTCTTCTAGTTATGGATTTGAGAACATTAGGGAAGGCTTAAATTGTTGTCATCAGCCCTCTAGATGGGGACTTGTTCTTTACCGGGCACAACAGGAGAGTATGGAACTGGTAGAAAGGAACAAGACTGGTGTGTTTGAGGAAAGTTCATAGCTCAGGAGAGGTTGGATGAGAAGGGACCCTGTGGGTGGTGAGCAGGCTGTGGGGTCCACCCCAGAGGCTCTATGAGCTTGAAGGCTGTCGAATGAGAGGCATTAGAGGAAGGGTGCTGGCAGAAGGGAGCTTGGTTTGAGGTGATGACATAGGAGACTGCTAGAAATGGCTGTCATTGAGGGGCACGGGGATCCTTGATGTCCAGGCCTGAGCTTGGGCAGGGGGATGTAGGTTGGGGAGGAAGTGAAGACTGTCCATGAAGGAATGGACGTCTCGTGTTGACCCAGTCAGGCTCAGGAGTCAGGAGGTGTAATGAATGGTTCCAAAGCGTGAGCAACTCGGGAGAAAATGTTACAGGAAGAGCTTGTGAAAATAAGGGCTGAGGTCGAAAAACGAGGAAGGGAATGGTACAGATATTGTAGGTGGGGGCGCTGTGGAAATGGTTACACATCACTGGGAAAACAGGGATCCCGATCTTCCCCTGAGAGTTTGCTGCAGGCCCTGGGACTAATTCGGCTTTAGGACTGGAAGGGAGATTGGCAGAGACCTCTAGGGCACCAGTGCGCATGCCCAGAACGCGCCAATCGGAGCGCAGGACCTGCTCTAGGCCGCTACTTTCCTGTGGGCCGGGACTTCCTGCTCCAATTGCACCTTAGGAGGGCCGCACTAGGCAAGTGGCCTTGTTTGGGCCTTTAGGCAGGTTGGTTTTTTTCCATTCACTAAAACAAAGCTTCCTCATCCTTGACTGCATCAGCTTTCGGGACCTAGGTCTTTGTATGGAATGTTCGGGAAAAGACGCATCTTCCTTTCTCTGTACGGATTCTGTTTCTCTGGTCAGCAGATGGCAGTAGTGCCTCACGTACATGCTCTGCCTCCCCCCCCACCCCCCCCCCCCCCCCCCCCCCCCCCGCCCTTCCTTCCTGAAAAAAATTTGGCTGTATTTTGTGTAATCTTTTCAGAGACGTTCTTGCCCTGGGCAGGCTCTGCAGCCATCGTATTTTGGCTGACTTTTTTCAGTAGGTTCATCTAGGAAAACCTGAATTCTTTATTTACACTGAGGCGATGTTTTTTAGTTTTTTTTTAAATATTTTATTTATTATTATTAGAGAGAGGGTAAGGGAGAGAGGCAGAGAGGGAAAGAGACATCAGTGTGTGGTTGCCCTTCACCTGCCTCCAGCTACAGACCTTGCTGGAGACCTGGCTTGCAACCTGGTTATGTGCCCTGACTGGGGAATGGAACCAGCGACCTTTGGGTTCGCAGGCCTGCACCTTATCCACTGTGCTCCCAGCCAGGGCTGCTTTGCTTTTCAAATGGCCTTTTCTTCTAAGTTGGTGCTTGGGTTGCTTAGCACCATTTATTTCTGCTTATGTCTGTTGTGTCGATAATGTGTTTCCCTAACTCATTTTGCGTTTCATGGGCCTTTATGACTATGTACTTCAATTATGACCATCACTCAGAACTCACTGTAGCGAATTTGGGAGACAAATTGAAACCATGTTCCCTCACCCAATATAGACCATTAAGAGTATTTTGTGACCCGTGTCTTTGATAGTTCTCATCGAAAAATGCATTTTCCATATACTAAGTATGTTTTCTGCATCTGGACTTCAACTTGCTGTTTTAAAATTCAGTCACATATTTTTTTTTGATATTGTATTCATTCATTTGTTCATTCACTCATCTAACTTTCCTTAGAGAAGTGGGGAAAGCAGAGACAGAGAGGGAGAGAAACATCAATCATTTGCCTCTCACACTGACCTCAACTTGGGACCAGCTCCCAACCCAGGCATGTGCCCTGAACAGGAATGCAACCTGTGATCTTTTGTTTTGAGGAGCTGCCCAGCCAACTACTGAGCCATAACAGTCAGGGCTGAGTCGGACATTTTAAAGGTCACTTTACTACATTTATATATCTTACTGGAAAAATTATGCAAACGTATTGAAATCTGTTGAAAGATCCTATGAATTTTTTTTAAATGATTTTATTTATTATTAGAAAGAGGGGAAGTGAGGAAGGAAGGGAGGGAGAAAGAGAAAGAAAAACATTGATATGCTAGCGATACATACAGGTTGCCCCTCACAGGACTCCAGGGGCGGGGGTGGGGTGGGGTGGGGGTGGAGGGGTAGTGGGGCTTAGCCTGCAACCCAGGCATGTGTCCTGACTGGGTTGCAATCAGCAACCTCTAGGTTTGAGGCCAATGCTCAACTGCCTGAGTCACCCCAGCCAGCAGAGATTTTGTAAACCACGAGCAGAAGATGCACTGACCTATGAATCAAAGATAGCAGCACAGGTGCCTTTTATGAGAATAGGAGCTACAATTAGTATATGTCAATTGCACTCTTCCCCCCCGCAGCTGAGAGAGTGAGTACCTAGCACTTAGTGGGAGCTCAGTAAGTATTGTGAATTATTTCCAAAAAAAAATTTTTTTTGGTTATTATTTATTTTATTTTACTTTTTTGGAATTCTAAGTAGTTCCAAATTTTAAAATTACGCACACATACACTACACACACACATACACACACACACACATACACTGTCCAGAAGATATGATATCTAGCCATGTAATATGAAAATCAGGGACTTGAACTGAAGAAGGTACAAGATGGAAGAAACATTGTCCATAGGGCAATGACTCATCTGTTGCCTTCAAAGTAGGCATCTAGGGACCTCACACAGTACTCCTAGTCACCATCAGCCATCCCATCTTATTTTCCTGAATCTTACGACCAGTCTGAAATCTCGTCCCTTTCGAGGGTGATTTTTGTTTTGGGAAAAGCCAGAAGTTGCAGGGTGCCAAATCTGGGCTGCAGGTAGCCTCAGTCATTGGGTGCTTTGAAGTTTCCTAAAAGACTGTAGGAGACTTGATGCAGGAGTGGGCCGAGTTGTAGTGGTAAAGCTACCAATCACCGTTGCACATAGCTGTGGCCTTCTGAAGCATCTGAATTGTTTCCATGAAAGAATGTTCAAACTTAACACAGTTTAAAAACAATTTTTTATTTTTATTTTTAGAGAGAGAGGTAGGGAGAGAGGCAGAGAGACATCCATGTGGGGTAACCTTTTACCTGCCTCCAGCAATGGATCTGGCTGGAGACCTAGCTTGCAAACTGCTTATGTGCCCTAGATGGGGAATAGAACTTAACACAAAATTTGATGCAGATTTGTTGCTCCACTGGCTCAGTCATTTTGAATGTGAAGGGCACACAGTACACGTGCTCACTCAGTTGTGTCTACCATCCCCACTGACTAGTCCAGTGAGTTGTCATTGTTCACACATGCACGCTTCAGTCCACTCTCCTTGGCTGCCAGGTTACATGAATGTAACAAAAACTGATCTCGTCATTATATTAACAACGGCTGGAATTTACTGGAAAGACGATTGATATTCCATCCATAATTGGGCCTGGATTCGAATATTGAAACAGTTGTCTGTTGTTGTGGTTGTTACCTAGATTCAAATATTAAAACAGTTGTCTGTATGCTGTTGTTGTTTACTTGCCCCTTTCAAAGTCAGCATTTCTCTATTTCATTAGTATGTTTTAAATCCTGATATTCTAACTGTGGCCAGGTCATTTGATGAAAGGGAAAGGCACTTGGTTTATTTTTGACAGATTCAGGACACAGCCCAGGTCTGTCCAGTTCCAAGGCTCTTGTGTTCATTCCACAAAAAGATCAGTGAGACTTAACTGAAAAAGAAGCAGCACAGACTGGCCTTGGTAGAGATGGTGCATCTTCTATTGTTGCTCCCTGTTTTCATCAGCACTTGATACAGTAGGAGTCTGTCCAGTAGGACCCGACCCTGCAGCTAATATGGATCTGCTTGGGACCCTCATATACCTGGAAAAAATCCCATATGTCTTACCTAAGAGTTTCATTGTATAGAATACTGTGCGTAAATATCTGAACTCCTTTATACCAACAAGCTCTTTACCATAAAGGCATCCTTTGATTGAACAGGCAGTTCTTCCTAATATTTTCTACTTATAGGTCTCCTAAGAGCCAAGGGCCAGAGAACTCCCTCCCAGTTCCAGCCCTACCAGCCTTTCCGTTTCTTTTCTCTTCAGGTTCCTTGCTTTCTGGGCCTGCTGTTTCCTCAGTTTTTTTTTTTTTTTTTATTGTGTTGTATTACATCCATCCCTTTTTTGCTCCCCTGTGTCCCCCTCCCCACCCACCCTTTCCCCCCAAAGTCAATCCCACCAGTTGTCCATGTCCATGTTTCCTTTATACTAGCTTCTTGTCTAAGCTGCTCCCCTTCTTTCCCTCTGCTGTTTCCTCAGTTTTAAAAGTAGGAGTCAGGCTAAGTTACTGGTGGAATAGGAGAGCAATTCTAGGAAAGGGTGTGGTGAGAACCCCTGTAATCTCCCTTACCTTGCATATATAGGGATTTTCCCAAGATAAAGGGAACTCCTCTCTTATCTTGTATATATTGTAATTTTCCCAGGAAACTTTCAATATCTACAGGGCTCCACGATCTCTAAAATGTCCTCTGTGCCTCAGACATAACAGGAAGAATGGAGAGGAATGAAAGTATAAATAAAAATGGGCAGGCCCATGCTCAGGGGCACCAGACACTGCAGTAAGCTCAAAGCTGAGGTCCCCAGTGCTCTCAAGTCACTATCACTACACCTGCCCTTGTTGTAATGAATACATTATTTGGAAGAGAAACTTTCATTTCTTCAAGCTAATGAACTTTTGCTCCCTTATCAGAAAGAGTGGACTGTTCTGTGAGGTATGCTGCATGGACTGCAGCATCACCAAAAAATCAAACTCTATAGAAATGTGAGTTCTTTTTTAGCTTCTTAACTTTTCGATGACATATATGTTCCAAATAGCAGATCAGACTTTTTCCTATATTTGTGAACTAATGGCACACTTACACTTGTATTCTTTAGGCAGAGACACTTTTTATTTTCAATGTAAGGATGTACTGAAATTCTTTCGTGCTACTCATTATGGTTCCACACTTTGTACTCTTAGCTGCTACACAATCAAGTGGCTATGATGTATTGAGTATATACCATCTATCTATCTATGTATTGTATATATGAAAATATATTGTCTATATATATATATTCATATGCTCTAATCATAGAGTATATATATAATGTTTCAGACAGTCCACTAAGTCTTCTGCATGTAGTGTGAGGCCATTCAGGTCAGAAACCTTCTCTGGCAGGTTAGTATAATTACCTGTACTTAAAATTTTATTTTCCCCACCTAACAGATGAGAATAAAAATTACTATTTAGATCACTGCTAAGGAAGGCTGTCAGTATAACATGAACCTTATGATAGCTCAGGGGAGAAGTATGTCTGGAATCCCATTATCAGGAATATTGGTATTTGTCTTGAAATGTCTGTATTGACCCATGGGGTGACTGTAGTTCATGGCACATGATCCTGGAGAACTCGTTACTTTGGATGTTACAAAACTGGGGGCCAATGAGTGGAAGAACTAGAGGAGAAAATGGCTAAATAAAGTGCTTCAAATAGAAGTGAATGGCATCATTCCCTTGATGCTGGTCTCCTTCTGACCCAGTAACTCTGCTCTGAAGCGGACTGGACTTGTTACAGGGGAAGGAGAAGGAAGGTGCATTTATAGGGAAAGGGGATGAGAAGTCCATGTACAGGGGAAGGAGAAGGCAGATCCATGACTGTGATGTTCCTCAGGTTTCACTTCCTTTTAACCGGCACAGATATGCAGTTGGAATGGTTGGGCATTAGCTCAACTTGCTCACCTCTTGCTCAAGTCCTTGGTGAAGTCTCATTCCAGCATCTATCAGAAGAGATCTTGGAGAGCTGTGCTGGGTAGCCTTGTTGTTGATACATTTTGAGGATTATAGGAGGTAATAATAAAGAGGCAGCAGGGAAGTGAAGTGATAAATTTTGTAAAGAGACAGGGCTTGAAGCAAGGAAAAGGAGGGTCTGTGGTAAGTATTTTACCTTGTGTCCTCTTAGACAAGATGAACTCCTGGACCAGATGAACTTCTGGACAAGATGAAGTCCTTTCATCATCAGCCAGTTCTTTTCATAGAGGGAAGTCTAGGGATGTACAAGGATCAGGAACTGAGTGAAGAAGGCCCCTGTAGCGAGTTGAAGGAGCAGTGTGTTTCTTTCTTTTTTAAAGATTTTATTTATTAATTTTAGAGAGAGGGGACGGGAGAGAGTGAGAGAAGCATCAATGTATGGTTGCCTTTCACCTGCCTCCAGCTACAGACCTGGCTGGAGACCTGGCTTGGAATTGAACCAGAGACCCTTGGGTTCGCAGGCTGGTGCCTTATCCACTGTGCCACCAGCCAGGGCTGCAGTGTGTTTCTTGCTCATAGCTTGGGTGATATGTATGAACAGGACAGCACTGTGTGCCTACTTAGTTAGCTCTCATTGGATTCCCTTTATAAGGAACATTCCTTTCACAATGAGAAAAGAAATAATCAGTGGTCTTTGGTGGAACTTGCATCCCCTGGGCTGTATCTATCTCTCTTGGGAATATTCAGGAAGCACAGGCTTCTATTCCTTCTCCCAATGATGGCCACAGGCCCTAAAGGTCCAGACTGGAGCATTCATTCACTCAGGGATTTATTTGGGTCACTTCACAGATGTGGTGATTCCCAAAAAGACATCCTAAAGGCCTGGGTATGGGAAGCATTTATGGCTGGCAAATGCACAGGTGCTTCCCCGGGTGCCACTATAACGGACAGTTCCACTTGATGCTGGACAACAGCCTCTGTTTTCCAGGCATTTCTGGAGGCTGCCAATATTTTGGGCGACATCACGGGTGGCTCAGGCAACTTCGTGAAAGGGAGCATGGAAAATCAGGCATACAGTGGGACTTGTTCTGTAGCTTAACAGAGTCTCATCTTTCACTTGGCTCAGTCCTTTACATTTTCTAAAGTGAGGACTGAGTACAGAACACTTAGGAGGTCTGTCCAGAAAGTATTGGCCACGGAAACTGTTTTAACTATATTGACATTGGCTCCATACTTTCTGGACTGACCTCATATGAAAAATACATTGAAGAACTATCCAGACAAGTTGGAGAAAGCCAATGAAGCCCGTTCAGGGAAGAAGAAAGACAAATTGCAGCGACAGGGCAGAACATTTTGAGTAGAGTTGCTTCCAAAGGGAGAGAATCAGCTCCAAGGGGGAACTCGCCCGCACAGTTGCCCTGAGAATTTGAGTTTTTTTTTAAGCAGGCAGGGCGGGGGAGTGGGGAGTCGGCCTTCAACATGATGCAACACTGTCCCCTGCTGACCAGAGAAACTGAAGGCCACCAATCAGACAACAAAAGCGCCTCCCTTCTGCTACTTCCTGGTGCACGGCACCTGGCTAACACTGGTGGGATGACTGAAATACCCAAGAAAGTTACATGGCACTGCCAGAATTTCCAGCGAACCAGCCCAGAGAGGACCGTTTCCATAACCGTGTCCAGGAATCACAGGGACCCTGGCTGGAAGTCCGGGCCCCAGAAAGGACCGCCCCAGAGAGCACTGCGCAATGATTGGCCAGTTCTGGTGCACCGCCCCCTGAGCTCCCTGCCCGCCTCCCAGTCATTTCGGGCTGACCACTGGAACCAGAGCCTGGGGTCCAAGCCAGTGATGGGATGTCCAGCTCTTGTGGCCCAATTGGCCCAGTCTCTCTACCACCCTACCGCCACTAGTTAGGGACTCTTCTGAATACCCTCCCCACCCTTCCCCTGTTCGCCTTCCTGCTGTTTACCTGGCAACCTTTTGCTTGGCAGCCTGGACTTAATCCACTGAGCCAGTTTAAGCAGGGCAGATTCTAATAGGCAGAAGATGCACTGACCCATGAATGTAAGATACCAGCACAGTTGCCCTTTAGGAGAACTGGAGCTATAGTTAGTACACGTCTGTTGCACTCTTTTCCCCTCACATCTGGGGGAGTACCTACCTAGCAGTTAGTGGTTACGCAGTAAATTTTGTGAGATATTTGGAAATTTTCATTTTCTGGAATATATGTGTTTTATCCAGAAGATATCCATTATATAATATGAAAAATATGGACATTTGTTGAAGAAGATAGGAGATAAAAGAAACATTGTAAATATTACAATTGCGCCCCACTCCCCTTCAAAGTCGGCCTGTTGTACCTCAGTTCTCCCAGTTGCATCAGCTGCCCCATCATATTGTATTTTTATGAACCTCATGAACTGACTGAAATCTAGAGAGGTTTAAATGACTGATGTAACAAGTATAGGGTCATAAAGGCCCATAGAACCCAAAATGAGTGGAGGAAGCAATGTCCACCCAATTCCGAGAAGCAAAACAAGTGCTAAGCAAGGAGGTAGAAATTCAGAAGAAAAAGCCATTTGCAAAGCAAAGCACTAAGTGTATAACATCCAAATGTTCACTAGGGAAACAACTGAAACAAAGTAGCCAAGGTGGCCATAGATGATTTGCAAATCAAGAATCTTTACCAATTACTGAAAAGAGCTGAAATTTTTTCCAGCAGGAAGGACGGGTAGAGAGTTAGTGTTGGACCATACATTGATGTCTCTCTCCCTTCCCCTCTTCCTAAAAATAATGAAATAAAATCTTAACAACAACAAAAAAAATCTCTAGGATAAAAAAAAAAAAAAAAAACTTAGTGTTAGGTAGAAATGATGCCACACTGCCCTCTACTGTCCCAAGAAACAGAAAGGCACCCATTTAAGGTGTGTCCTTTGATTTTATTTTCCAGCAGAGTGAAACCCCCAATGACTGAAGCAGTCAAGGGGGATGCTGATGCGTATCAGGGAATGGAAGAGATCCTGTCCAAAAGGGCCCAGCAAAGCCGCTTACTCTAGTGCAGCCTTAGGAACCAGCCATTGGAGCCTGAAGTCCAGACGAGCAGGAACAAAGTAGCCAAGAGTAGGAGCTGCTCTCCCTTAGGAGCATTTGGGCATGCGCACTGGAATCCTTTGTAGTCTCTGCCAGTCTCCCTGCCAGGATCACAACAGATTTAGTCTGAGATCCTGATGCAAAGTATGGGATCCCTATGGGACAGGTGGTAAATAAGTTCCTGTCCTGGGATTTCCCCAGGTGCCCCACCTAAAGTATATGTACATGAAACCTGTCCCAAAAGTATCAAGCCAATGTCAATATAATTAAAAGTTTGCATGGCCAATACTTTAGGGACAGACCTTAGTGTGTGTCCCCTCTTCATCCTCATTCTACACCCCTCCAGCCCACAACTCCCCTTCCTGTTCTTTTGTGAACAAGCTCTTCCAATGACAGGTTCTCCCTTGGTCCTCTCTCTTGGAACCATTAAGGCAACCTCAAGGGCCCATGAGCTTGATGTTGTCTACATGGAGACTCCACATGCTCAGGGATATGATTCACTTCCTCACCACCCTGCATCCCACTACCCAAGGTCATGTCTAGGCATCAGGGAAGCAAGGGCCCCTCCATGACAGCCATTTCTAGAAGTCTATCATCACCTCAAACCATGCCCAGCTCTGCTAGCACCCTTCCTCTAATGACTATGGTTAGAAAGCCTTTGAACTCATGGGACCTCGGGTGTGGACACCTCAACCTGCTCACCATCCACCAAGGCTATAGATTCCTCCTATATCACGCTGCTCTTGCTCAGGTCTAACCTTTCCATATTCTCCTGCTATTCCCCACTAAGAGGCATATCCCTACCTGTATCAAAGTATTCAATCATCGATGACAACAATTTACACCTTCCTTAATTTTCCAAAACCCATAAACTAGAAGAGCATTCATTCTCAATTTTCACCCTCATCCTACCAACACAACTGGCTACCTTTGTCACTAACAACTCTTCCATTCCAATGGCTTTTCCTAATGATCTCTGCAGAGCACAGAAGTAATGAGGTGGGGCTACTCAAGGCTTCCACAACCCAGTGTACCTGTTTCTCCCCTGGTGCTCTGTGCTAATGCTGAGCACACTTGCTTGGGACTGCAGCCAGTCCTCTCCCGTACTCAGAATCCCATGCCTTCCACCTACTTAGGGATGTTGCTCTTGAATTTATCACTCATCTCTAAAAATACCACCTGCTCTTTGTACCCTAGACCACCCCACAATGGAGAAACCCAAGCCCCTTCACACACATTATTCTGCAGCTACTGGTATATTAATGGATGATCTTCAAAGCAAAACTGCTTCAACCTATCAGACGATCTGCCCCTTAATCCCCTTCCATGAGGCCTTTATCCCTATGATGCCCCTGCAACTGAACAACTCAAGGTCCCCAACATTAATATCCGTATTTTCTAATCCCACAATCACTTTTCTATGCTCTTCTTAGATAACAGCTCTGGCGCCTCTGACACATTTGGACATTCCATTTTCTATCCCTCTGGGTCTTTATCCATTTTTCAAAGAACAAAGGGTTATGTGACAACATAACCCTTTGGATTACCTTTCCATTCCTTGTCACGCATTTTTCGAGAGAGAGGAGTGAGGATGATGAGTGCAGGACAAAGGGCCTGAGCAGGTGGCAGGCATGGGATCCTGAGCACAGGTGAGTGCTGGCTGCAGTCAGGAGCAGGTGCACCCAGCTGAGTAGAGAATGTGAGGGCAAAACCAGGTAGATTGGGTTTGGGAACACCTACCTGACAAGCCACACCTCATTGCTTCTGTCTTCTTCACTGGAACAGAAGGTTGCTAAGGAGGAAGGTAGTTGTGCAGGTAGAATGAGAGTGAAAGTGAGAAGCAATGCTCACTTGAACGTGAATTCATGATAAACTGTTCAGGATGGTTTAAGTATTTCTACTGAAGTTCAGGGGCTCACATACAAACAGGGTTGTGACCCTAATTGGGCCACAGCAGGAGAGGATAGGGCAGGGGCAGGTCGTGTGGGAGAAGAGGGAGCAAGAGAGATGTGTTAGAAGGGGTGCTTATTCCTGGGTAGGCCTGATAAGGAGGGGCCTGGTAGATGGTGAGGAAGGCTGTGGGATCCTCACTGGAGGCCCTTAAAGGTTCGTGGCACTAAGCAGAGGCATCAGAGGAAGGAACTGGTCACCCGGCCCAGGTGTTCACAGGAGACAGGAGAGGAAATGCAAAAAGGGTCATCACGGAGGGACACTGGGTATCCTGGTACCCAAAGCATGGTGTGGTAGGGGAATAGACGTGTGGGGAGGTGGAGAACCTCCTGGAGGCCCCAGAGTCTCTGGATAGACAGGGTCAGGCTCCTGGACCTTGAGGTTCCCTGGAAGCTTTGGAGAAATGAGGGCTGAGAGAGGAGGGGGCTTGTGAGGTAGTACAGGGCTGGAGGTAGCAGTGGGTGAATAGGAGAAGGGTGAACAGGAGGGAGGAAAGGGTATTGGGAAGGGACCTGCACAACTGGCGGTGTGGCGGTGAAGAGACTGGGCCAATTGGGCAACAGGAGCTGGACATCCCATCACTGGCCAGGACCCAAGGATCTGGTTCCAGTGGTCAGCCCGAAATGGCTGGGAGGCGGGCAGGGAGCTCAGGGGGCGGTGCACCAGAACTGGCCAATCATTGCGCAGTGCTCTCTGGGGCGTCCTTTCTGGGGCCCCGACTTCCAGCCAGGGTCCCTGTGATTCCTGGAGATGGCTATGGAAACGGCCCTCTCTGGGTTGGTTCGCTGGAAATTCTGGGAGTGCTGTGTGATTTTGTGGGGTATTTCAGTGGTTCTACTGGTGTTAATCGGGTGTCGTGCACCAGGAAGTGGCAAAATGGAGGCGCTTTTGTTGTTTGATTGGTGGCTTCAGTTTCTCTGGTCAGCAGGGGACAGTGTTGCATCATGTTGAAGGCCGACTCCCCACTCCCCCGCCCTGCCTGCTTCAAAAAAATCAAACTCCCAAAACAAGTGTGAGGGCCAGTTACCCCTTAGAGCTGATTCCCTTTGGAAGCACCTCTACTCAAAATTATCTACCCCGTCTCTGCAATTTGTCTTTCTTCTTCCCTGAACGGGCTTCATTGGCTTTCTCCAACTTGTCTGGATAGTTCATCAATGTATTTTTCATATGCGGTCAGTCCAGAAAGTATGGAGCCAATGTCAATATAGTTAAAACAGTTTCCGTGGCCAATACTTTCTGGACAGACCTCCTAAGTGTTCTGTACTCAGTCCTCACTTTAAGCCCTGGCTCATGGCTCAGTAGATAAGGCCCTAGCCTGCGAACCCAAAGGTCACTGGTTTGATTCCCCAGCCAGGGCATATAAGCAGGTTGCAAGCCAGGTCTCCAGCCAGGTCTTAGCTGGAGGCAGGTGAAAGGCAACCATACGTGGATGTCTCTCTCCCTCTTTGCTTCTCTCCCTACCCCTCTCTCTAAAAATAATAAATACAACCTTTAAAAATTGAAAAAAAAAAAAAAAAATGTAAAGGACTGAGCCAAGTGAGAGGTGAGACTCTGTTAAGCTATGGAACAAGTCCCACTGTATGCTTGATTTTCCATGCTCCCTTTCATGAAGTTGCCTGAGCCACCAGTGATGTTGCCCAAAATATTGGCAGCCTCCAGAAATGCCTGGAAAGCAGAGGCTGTTGTCCAGCATCAAGTGGCACTGGCCATAATAGTGGCACCCAGGGAAGCACCTGTGCATTTGCCAGTCATGAGTGCTTCCCATATCCAGGCCTTTAGGATGTCTTTTTGAAAATCACCACATCTGTGAAGTGGCCCAAATAAATCCCTGAGTGAATGAATGATCTAATCTGGACCTCTAGGGCCTGTGGCTATCATTGGCAGAAGGAATAGAAGCCTGTGCTTCCTGAATATTCCCAGGGGATTCAAGTTTCACCAAGGGACACATAATTTCTATTTTCATAATGACAAGAATGCTCCTTTTCAAGAGCCTCCAGTTCTATCTACAGAATCCCCAGAAAGCTTATCATTTCTTTTTATTTCATTTTTTAAATTTAATTTTATTGTTGTTATATTATATCCATTTCCTATTTACTCCCCTCTGTCCCCTTTCCCACCCACTTACACCTTAACAACGTCATTTTCACTTGTCTGTGTCCATGGTTCTTCAATACTAGTTTCTTGATTAAATTGCTCCCCTTCTTTGCCTCCTCCTCCCCTCACACCTGCCTCCATCCCCATGCCCACTGAAGGTCTATTCATTGTATTCATGTACCTGGTTATGTTTTTCTTGTTTTTTGTTTTATTCATTACTGTCATGTAATGGGTGAGATCTTACAGTATTTGTCTTTCACTGACTGGCTTCTTTCACTAAGCATAATACTCTCCAGTTTCATGCATGTTGTTGCAAAGGTTAGGAGTTCCTTCTTTCTGCTATATAGAATTCCATTGTGTAAATGTACCAAAAATTTTTGATCCAATCATCCACTGATGGGCACTTAGGCTGTTTCCAGCACTTGCCTATTGTAAATAGCACTGCTATGAACATAGGGGTACATAGGTTTTTATGAGTTGGTGTTTCAGGGTTCTTCGAGTATAGTGCTACCAGTGGAACTGCTGGATCAAAAGGCAGTTTCATTTTGTTTTGAAGGAAACTCCATACTGTTTTCCATAGTGGCTGCACCACCTGCATTCCCACCAACAGTTCACCAGGGTTCCCTTTTCCCCACATCCTTGCCAACACTCCTTGTTTGTTGATTTGTTGATGATTGCCATTCTGACAGGTGTGAGGTGGTATCTTACTGTGGTTTTAATTTGCATCTCTCTAATGGCTAGAGATGTTGAGCATTCTTTCATATGCCTCTGGGCTCTTTGTATGTCTTCCTAAGAGAGTTGTTTATTCAGGTCCTCTTCCATTTTTTTAATTGGGCTGTCTGTCTCCCTGGTGTTGAGTCACATAAATTCTTTATATAATTTTTTGTGTTTGGTTTTTAAATTTTATTGTTGTTGTGTTATATCAATCCCCTTTTTGTTCCCCTCTGGTCCCCTCCCCACCCACCCATTCCCCACAAAGTCAATCCCACCTGTGGTCCATGTCCATGGTTCCTTTATACTAGGTTCTTGTCTAAACTGCTCCACTTCCTTGCCTCTTCCTCCCCGCTCCCCCCAACTCCTTTCCCCCTGACCACTGAAGGCCTATTCACTGTATTCATATATTTGGTTCTGTTTGGCTTGTTGTTAGTTTTGTTCATTATTGTCCTGTAATGGGTGAGATCATAAGGTACTTGGCCTTCACTGACTGGCTTATTTCACTAAGCAAAGTACTCTCCAGTTCCATCCATGTTGTTGCAAAGGGTACAAGTTCCTTCTTTCTTTCTGCTGTATAGTATTCCATTGAGTAAATGTACCAAAGTTTTTGATCCTATCATCCACTGAGGGGCACTTAGGCAGTTTCCAGCACTTGGCTATTGTAAGTAGTGCTGCTATGAACATAGGTGTACATAGGTTCTTATGAATTGGTGTTTCAGGATTCTTTGGGTAAAGTCCAAGTAGTGGAATTGATGTATCAAGAGACAGTTCCATTTTTAGTTTTTTAAGGAAGCCCCATACTGTTTTCCACAGTGGCTGCACCAGCCTGCATTCCCACCAAAAGTGCACCAGGGTTCCCTTTGACCCACATCCTTGCCCACATTTGTTCTTTGTTGATTTGTTGATGATTGCCATTCTGACAGGGGTGAGGTGATATCTTATTGTGGTTTTAATTTGCACCTGTGTATCCATCTGGTCCGGGGCTTTTGTGCTTTGGGAGTTTTTGGATTACTTCTTTAATTTCACTAGTTGTTATTGGCCTATTCAGGCTTTCCGCTTTTTCTGGGTTCAGTTTTGATAGATTATACATTTCCAGAAATGTGTCCATTTCATCCAGGTTGTCATATTTTTTGTCATATAGTCGTTTGTAGTAATTTCTTAAAATCTTTTGTATTTCTGAGGTATCAGTTGTGATTTCTCCTCTGTCAGTTCTGATTCTGTTTATTTGGGTCCTCTCTCTCTTTTTCTTGATGAGTCTGGATAAGGGCTTGTCAATTTTGTTTTTTTTTTTCCAAAGAACCAGCTCCTGGACCTGTTGATTCTTCGAATTGTAGTTTTAATCTCTGAGTTATTTAGTTCTGCTCTGATCTTGATGATATCTTTCCTTCTACTTGCTCTGAGCTTTGTTTGTTGTTGTTCCTCTAGTTCTTGCAGCTTTATGGTTAGGTTGTTTTTATAAACTTCTTGTGACATTTTTAGGTAGGCCTGTACTGCTATAAATTTCCCCCTGAGAACTGCCTTTGCTGTATCCCATAGGTTTTGGGCTGTTGTGTGTTCATTGTCATTTGTTTCCAGGAACTTTTTGATTTCATCTTTGATCTTATTGTTAACCCATTCATTACTTAAAAGCATGTTATTCAGTCTCCATGAGTTAGAAAAATTTTGGTTTCTAGTTTCAAGCCATTGTGATCTGAGAAGATGCTTTGTATGATTTCAATTTTCCTGTATTTGTGGAGGCTTGTCTTGTGACATACCATGTGGTCTATCTTAGAGAGTGATCCATGTGCATTTGAAAAGAATGTGTATTTTGCTTCTTTGGGGTAAAAGACTCCATATACATCAGTTCAGTCCATTTCCTCTAGAGTGTTGTTCAATGCCACAACATCTCTGGGGATTTTTTTTCTGGAAAATCTGTCCATTGTTCATAGTGAGGTATTAAAATCCCCTACTATTAGTGTGTTGCTATCTATATCTCTCTTAAAGTCCAAGATTTCCCTTATATATTTCAGAGCTCCTACGTTGGTTGCATATATATTTACCAGAGTTATTTCTTCTTGATCCATTGTTCCCTTAAGTATTATATAATGCCCTTCTTTGTCCCTTTTTATGGACTTCATTGTAAAATCTATTTTGTCTGAAATAAGTATTGCTACTCCAGCTTTTTTGTATGTGTCCATTTGCTTGATATATATTTTTCCATCCTTTCACTCTCAATCTGTGTCGATCTTTTGTTCTGAGATGGGTCTCTTGAAGACAGCATATATGTGGGTCATGTTGTCTTATCCATTTGGCTACCCTATGTCTTTTGATTGGTGCATTTAATCAATTTACATTTAAGGTGATTATTGATTGATACTTATTCATTGCCTTTTTTTCCCCTTTGTAGCTGTATTCCTCTTTGGCTTTCTCTGTTTCTTCATTTTATTTATTTATTTTAAAAGCAGACCATTTAGCATTTCTTGTTAGTTTGGTAGAGATGTATTCTTTCAGTCTTTTTTTGTCTGGGAAACTCCTTATTTCTCCTTCTATCTTGAATGAGAGCCCTGCTGGGTAGAGTATTCTTGGTTGCAGGCCTTTGTTTACCATTACTTGAAATACTTTTTGCCATTCCCTTCTGGTTTGAATTTTTTGTAATTATTTGATAGCCTTATTGGAGCCCCCTTATATGTTACTTGTTGTTTTCTCTTGATGCTTTTAGGATTCTCTCTTTTTCTTTGAAATTCGCCATTTTAATAATAATGTGCCTTGGTGTTGGTCTGTTTGGATTGATCTTCATTGGGACCCGCTGTGCTTCCTGAACTGGATTAATGTTTTCACTCTTCGTGTTAGGGAAATTTCCTATCATAACTTTTTTGAACAGATTTTCCATTCCTTGTTTCTCTTCTTTTTCTGGTATCCCTATGATACGGATGTTGTCATGTTTCATGTTATCCTGCAGCTCTCTTAAACCCTCTTCAATCTTATTCAGCCTTTTTTTATTCTCTTGTACTGTCTTGGAGTATTTGTCTACATTATCCTCCAACTCGCTGATCCGGTCCTCTGCTTCCTCTAGCCTACTGTTGATTCCTTCTACTGCATTCTTCAATTCAGAAATTGTATTCTTCATCTCCTCCTGGCATTTATTGATAGTTTCTATGTCCTTTTTCATGCTGTTGTAGCTCTCAGTAAGTTCCTTGTAACTTCTCTGGAGTTGTTTCTAGTGTCCTTTGAGCTGGCTAAGCTCGTTGAGCTTCTCTATCATCATACTTTTCAATTCCTTATGTGATATTTTGTGTGCCTCTGTTTCATTTGGTGGTCTTTCTGGGGATTTTTCCTTTCCTTTTGCTTATGGACTGATTCTTTTTTTTTCTTATTTTGGGTGTCTGTTGTTGCTTGCTTTTTTTTTTTTTTTTTTTAATTTCCTTGGATTAATCTGCTTTGCTTCCTTGCCTTAGTTGAGCACCCTTCTGTGTTAGGAGATTTGTGGAGTTCAATGTTGCAGTCTCCAGGATTTTCTCCACTTGTTCTTGGTGTGGCCTTTATTTGGGCTGTCTGGTTGTATTCTGGATTGGTTGTGTGTGTTCCTCCTTTCCTTCCCATCAAGACACTCCTCTATCCTGCTTTCCTGTAGGTCTCTGCTGCCTCTGGGCTGTGCACCCCTGAGTCCAGATGCTGACTGCTCCAGAGCTGACCTCGGCCTGCCGGCCATTAAGTCCAGAGTCCCCTCACCTGCTCTCCTATAGGTCTCCGCTGCCACTGGGCTGTGCTACCCTGTGTCCTGATGCTCCCTATCCTGTCCTCCAGCTGCTCTGGTACTCGAAAACACCATTCACACTGCTTTCTACTCTGTCGCCATCTTTGATTGACAGAAAATGCTCTTAATGGTCAATACAGGGTAGTGGAACTGTTGTTTAAATTACTTTATCTGGGAGGGGGAAGATGGCGACAGAGTAGAGAGCAGTGCTGATGGTGTTCTCGAGTACCAGAGCAGCTAGAGGACAGGATAGGGAGCACAAGATGTCTTCACATCCCAAAGGACTGGAGTGGTCAGCATCAGGACACAGGGTAGCACAGCCCAGTGGCAGCGGAGACCTATAGGAGAGCAGGTGAGGGGACTCTGGACTTAATGGCCAGCAGGCCGAGGTCAGCTCTGGGCAATGGTGGCCCTACCCTGAGGGGCATCTCTAACTGAAGCAGCTCCACGCACCCAGAGAACTAGAAATCTGAACAGTGAAGTGCGGGTAGAGAGGGCAAACGCCATAGGGAACTTGGAATTGAACTCTTGCAGGGGAGGGACTGTGTGAGAGACCTGCTCTGGCAACAGGGAGAGGAGGCTCCTCCTGGGGCTAGAGGTGGAGGAGAAGAGTCCTGCGGGGGGGGGGCGGGGCGGGGAGCGGGGAGGTGCACCGGCTGGGGCGGTGAGAGGGCCGAAAACAGTGCTGCTGGGCCACCGGGGAAACAGCAGCTTGAAGCCCCTCCAAGTGGGGAGGCCCAGCCCTGCACAACCACACAGGCCCCCAGGCTCCGAGGAAACTCCAAACGGGCGAGCAGGGAACTAGTAGCAGGGGCAACTGACCCGTCCATTGATGACACAAAGACCGCAGACACCGGGGAGAGGCACATCATGGAGGCCATGTAAAGGACTCCTTGGAGAGCTGAACGGCTTGGAGGCCTGGCTCTCACCCGGGGGAAGGGCAGTGTTGGCAGTCCCGGGGCAGTGCTGGCGGACCCTGGGCACTGTTGGCAGTAGGGGGCTGCCTCCTCCGGAGCAGCGGAGGCAGGGCCAGTCATCAAAGGAACCAGAGAGGTTGCAGACTGCACTGCAGGGATGCCAGGTGCCATTCACAGGCAGGAACCTCCGCCAGGAGTGGAAGGGGACACCCTGCGAGAGGCAGAATACCGGCAGCTCTAAAATCCAGCTAGGCTACTGAAGGCCCAGCATTCCTGGGGGCTGACACCCAGAATCAGCCCTTACTGTGACAATCAGAGGCCCTGCCACTAAGACCATATAGACTATAGACTGCAGAGACCTGACTAAGAAAAAGAGGCCTCAGGAAATGGATTGCTGCTAATTTCAAGCACCTGAGTTATACCGAGAGATATATGAACTATTAATCCCCAACATATCCTTTTCAAAAGTTACTTCTCACATATTCATTTTTTTAAGGATATATATATATTTTAAATTTTATTTATTATTTTTAGAGAGAGGGGAAGGGAGAGAGGCGGAGAGGGGGAGACATATCAATGTATGGTTGCGTTTCACCTGCCTCCAGCTACTGATCTGGCTGGAGACCTGGTTTGCAACCTGGTTATGTGCCCTGGCTGGGAATCGAACCTGCGACCTTTGGGTTCGCAGGCCAGCGCCTTAACCACTGTGCTACCAGCCAGGGCACTTCTCACATATTCTTAATCACCCCTATCTCAATCCACCTAAATACCCAAGACCCCCCCAACTCTTGATTTAAAGTCTCACTCTCTGGATACAACACATTCCCAGTCATCAATCTAAGTATTCCTCCCTTCCCCAGCCACATAAACCATTTCTTTAGTCTTTTCTTCCTTTCATTTTCTCCCCCCACTTGCCCTTTTTTTCTTTTTTTTCTTTCTTCCTGTTAAAGCCTACAGGTCCTGGCTCCACCTGGGCCAATCAGAGATCATAAAGGGTGAACAGACACCTAAACCCTTTCTTTATTAATATTGGTTTTTCTTTGTCTTGTGACTTTTTCCTTCTTTTTTTTTTTTTTCTTTCTTTCTCTCTCTGATATAAGCCCAGAGGTCCCGGCTCCACCTGGACCAATCAGGGATCATTAAGGGTGAACGGCCACCTAAACCCTTTTTGCTTATCATATATAGTTTCGTTTTTTGTGTTGTTTTCTTTGTTTATTTTTCCTGCTGAAAGCCCTCAGGTCCTGACTCCATCTGGACCAATCAGGGATTATTATTAAGGGTGAACAGCCATCTAAACACTTTCTTATTATTATCGTTCTTATTTCTTTTTTCCTTTTTTTTTTTTTACTGCTAAAAGCCCACAGGTCCAGAATATAACCAGACAGCACAAATAAAGAAGACACCAAGAACAAGTGGAGAAAATCTGGGAGAATACAACACTGAACTCCACAAATCTACTATCACAGAAGGGTGCTCAATTAAGGCAAGGAAGCAAAGCAGGTTAACCCAAGGAAAAAGCAGAAAAATAAAAAGCAAGCAACAGCAGACACACAAAATGGGGAAAAAAAGAATCAGTTCATCACCAAAAGGAAGGGAAGAATCCCCAGAAAGACCATAAAATAAAACAGAGGCACCTGAAACATCAGATAAGGAATTCAGAAGAATGATACTAGAGAAGCTCAGTGAGCTCAGCCACAGCAAAGAAAACTATAAACAACTAGAGGAGAACTACAAAGAACTCCAGAGAAATTACAAACACCTCCAGGGAAATTACAAAGAAATCCAGGGACGTTACAAGGAACTTACTGAGAACTACAACAGCATGAAAAAGGACATGGAAACTATCAATAAGTGCCAGGAGGAAATGAAGAATACAATTTCTGAATTGAAGAATGCAGTAGAAGGAATCAACAGTAGGCTAGAGGAAGCAGAGGACCGGATCAGTGAGTTGGAGGATAATGTAGACAAATACTCCAAGACAGTACAAGAGAATCAAAAAAGGCTGAACAAGACTGAAGAGGGGATAAAAGAGCTGCAGGACAACATGAAACGTAACAACATCCATAACAACATCCATATTACAGGGATACCAGAAGGAGAAGAGAAACAAGGAATGGAAAACCTGTTCAAAAAAGTCATGTTGGAAAATTTCCCTAACATGATGAATGAAAACATTAATCCAGTTCAGGAAGCACAGAGGGTCCCAATGAAGATCAATCCAAACAGACCAACACCAAGGCATGTTATTATTAAAATGGCCAATCTCAAAGACAAAGAGAGAATCCTAAAAGCATCAAGAGAAAACAACAAATAACATATAAGGGGGCTCCAATAAGGCTATCAAGTGATTATTCAACAGAAACAATTCAAGCCAGAAGGGAATGGCAAAAAGTATTTCAAGTCATGGTCAACAAAGGCCTGCAACCAAGAATACTCTACCCAGCAAGGCTCTCATTCAAGATAGAAGGAGAAATAAGGAGTTTCCCAGACAAAAAAAGACTAAAAGAATACATCTCTACCAAACCACCATTGCAAAAAATGCTAACAGGTCTGCTTTAAAAATAAGTAAATAAATAAAATGAAGAAACGGAGAAAGCCAAAGAGGAATACAGACACAAAGGGAGAAAATGGCAATGAATAAGTATCAATCAATAATAACCTTACATGTAAATGGATTAAATGCTCCAATCAAAAGACATAGGGTAGCTGAATGGATAAGACAGCATGACCCACATATATGCTGTCTTCAAGAGACCCACCTCAGAACAAAAGATCGACACAGATTGAGAGTGAAGGGATGGAAGAATATATATAAAGCAAATGGACATGACGAAAAAGGTGGAGTAGCAAAGCTGATTTCAGACAAAATAGATTTTACAATGAAGGCCATAAAAAGGGACAAAGATGGGCATTTCATAATACTTAAGGGAACAATCCATCAAGAAGAAATAATTCTGATAAACATATACCCACCCAACATAGGAGCTCCGAAATATATAAGGAAAATCTTGGAAGACTTTAAGAAAGACATAGACAGCAACACACTAATAGTAGGGGAGTTTAATACCCCACTATCAACAATGGACACATCTTCCAAAGAAAAAATCCCCAGACATGTTGTGGCATTAAAAAACACTCTAGAGGAAATGGACCTAACTGATGTATACAGAGTCTTTTACCCTAAAGAAGAAAAATACATATTCTTTTCAAAGGCACATGGATCATTCTCCAATATAGACCACATGGTATGTCACAAGACAAGCCTCCACAAATACAGGAAAGTTGAAATCATACAAAGTATCATCTCAGATCACAATGGCTTGAAACTAGAAACCAATTTCAAGGGAAAAAAACAAAAATTCTCTAACTCCTGGAGACTGAATAACATGCTTTTCAGCAATGAAGGGGTTAACAATGAGATCAAAGATGAAATCAAAAAGTTCCTGGAAACAAATGACAATGAACACACAACAGCCCAAAACCTACGGGATACAGCAAAGGCAGTTCTCAGGGGGAAATTTATAGCAATAGAGGCCTTCCAAAAAAGGTGACAAGAAGTTTATAAAAACGACCTAACCACAAAGCTGCAAGAACTAGAGGAGCAACAACAAACAAAGCCCAGAGCAAGTAGAAGGAAAGAAATCATCAAGATCAGGGCAGAACTAAATAACTCAGAGATTCAAACTACAATTCGAAGAATCAACAGGTCCAGGAGCTGGTTCTTTGAAAAAATAAACAAAATTGACAAGCCCTTATCCAGACTCATCAAGAAAAAGAGAGAGAGGACCCAAATACACAGAATCAGAACTGAAAGAGGAGAAATCACAACTGATACCTCAGAAATAAAAAAGATTGTAAGAAATTACTACAAACAACTATATGACAAAAAATATGACAACCTCGATGAAATGAACACATTTCTGGAAATGTATAATCTACCAAAACTGAACCCAGAAGAAGCAGAAAGCCTGAATAGGCCAATAACAACTAGTGAAATTAAAGAAGTAATCCAAAATCTCCCAAAGCACAAAAGCTCCGGTACAGATGGCTGCACAGGAGATTTTTATCAAACAATGAAAGACGACGTAACTCCTATACTCCTCAAACTATACCAAAAAATAAAGGAAGGGGGAAGAGTCCCAAACTCTTTCTATGCAGCCAATATTATTCTAATCCCAAAACCAGGGCAAGATCCAACTAAGAAAGAAAGCTATAGGCCAATATCTCTGATGAACATAGATGCTAAAATTCTCAACAAAATATTGGCCAATCGGATTCAGCAGTATATTACAAAGATCATACACCATGATCAAGTGGGCTTCATCCCAGGGATGCAAGGATGGTACAACATTCATAAATCGAAAAGTGTAATACACCACATCAACAAAATGAAAGATAAAAACCATATGATCATATCAGTAGATGCTGAAAAAGCATTTGATAAAGTACAGCAACCATTGATGATAAAAACCATCAGCAAAATGGGAATAGAGGGAGTATACCTCAACATCATAAAGGCCATCTATGAGAAACCTGAAGCCAAATCATACTTAATGGACAAAAACTGAAAGCTTTCCCCCTAAGATCAGGAACGAGACAAGGCTGTCCACTTTCTCCACTTCTATTCAACATTGTCTTGGAAGTTCTAGCTATAGCCATCGGAGAAGAAAAAGGAATCAAAGGTATCCAAATTGGAAAGGAGGAAGTCAAACTGTCATTATTTGCAGATGATATGATAGTGTACATACAAAACCCGATTGGCTCCACCAAAAACTTACTTGCCCTAATAAGCAAATTTAGCAAAATAGCTGGGTATAAAGTCAATATCCAGAAATCAAAAGCATTTTTGTATACCAATGATGAAACAACAGAAATAAAGGCGAAAAAACAAATCCCATTTACCATAGCAACAAGAAAAATAAAGTACCTAGGAATAAACTCAACTAAGGAGGTAAAAGACCTGTACTCAGAAAACCACAGAACAATGAAGAAAGAAATAAAGGAAGATAGAAATAAATGTAAACATATACCATGTTCATGGATCGGAAGAATCAACATCATTCAAATGTCCATACTACCCAAAGCAATCTACATATTCAATGCAATCCCAATTAAAATACCAATGACAGACTTCACAGAAATAGACAAAATACTTCAAAAACTTATATGGAGCCAAAACCGCCCATGAATAGCCACAGCAATCTTGAGAAAGAAGAAGGTAGGAGGAATCACAATACCGGACTTCAAACAATACTATAAGGCTACTGTCATCAAAACACCCTGGTACTGGCATAAGAACAGGCATATTGATCAATGGAACAGAATAGAGAGTCCAGAAATTAACCCAGGACACTATGGTCAACTAATATTTGACAAAGGGGGAAGGAACATCAAATGGAGTAAAAATAGTCTCTTCAACAAATGGTGTTGGGAGAACTGGACAGCAACATGCAAAAAGATAAAACAAGACCACCAACTTACACCATACACCAGAATAAACTCAAGATGGATAAAGGATTTAAACATAAGCAGTGCCACCATAAAGGTCCTGGAGAAAAATATAGACAGTAAACTTTCAGATATCCTACGCAAAAATATGTTTACTGATACTTCACCAAGGGCAAAGGAAATCAAAGAATGAATCAACAAATGGGACTATATGAAATTGAAAAGTTTCTGTTCAGCTAAAGAAAATATCAGCAAAATTCAAAGGGAACCAACTGTATGGGAAAACATAATTGCCAATGATACCTCAGACAAGGGT
>PVIW01011420.1:0-12911 GCA_004026585.1 Noctilio leporinus | reverse complement strand
TACCAGGGAGACAGACAGCCCAATTCAAAAATGGGCAAAGGACCTGAACAGACAACTCACTGAGGAAGATATACAAAGGGCCCAGAGGCATATGAAAGAATGCTCAACATTGCTAGTCATCAGAGAGATGCAAATTAAAACTGCATTAAGATACCACCTCACACTTGTCAGAATGGCAATCATCAGCAAATCAACAAACAACAAGTGTTGGCGAGGATGAAGGGCAAAGGGAACCCTCATACACTGTTGGTGGGAATGCAGGCTGGTGCAGCCACTATGGAAAACAGTATGGGGTTTCCTTAAAAAACTAAAAATGGAACTGCCTTTTGATCCAGCAATTCCACTACCTGGATTATACCCAAAGAATCCTGAGACACCAATTCATAAGAACCTATGTACACCTATGTTCATAGCGGCACTATTTACAATAGCCAAGTGCTGGAAACAGCCTAAGTGCCCATCAGTGGATGATTGGATCAAAAAACTTTGGTACATTTACACAATGGAATTCTATATAGCAGACAGAAAGAAGGAACTTGTACCCTTTGCAACAGCATGGATGGAAGTGGAGAGTATTATGCTTAGTGAAATAAGCCAGTCAGTGAAGGACAAATATCATATGATCTCACCCATTACAGGACAATAATGAAGAAAACTAACAACAAGCAAACCGAACCAAATATATGAATACAGTGAATCGGCCTTCAGTGTTCAGGGGGAAAGGGGTTGGGGGGAGGGGGGAGGCAGATACAAGAAAGGGGAGCAGCTTAGACAAGAACCTAGTATAAAGGAACCATGGACATGGACAACAGGTGGGATTGACTTTGTAGGGAATGGGTGGGTGGGGAGGGGGACAAGTGGAGCAAAAAGGGGATGGATGTAATACAACAACAATAGAAAAAAGAAAAGAAAAAATACTTCAAAAATTTATATGGAGCTAATAACTCCCACGGATAGCCACAGCAATCTTGAGAAAGAAGAACAAGGTAGGAGGAATCACAATACTGGACTTCAAACAATACTACACGGCTACTGTCATCAAAACAGCCTGGTACTGGCATAAGAACAGATTATAGATCAATGGAACAGAATAAAGAGCCCAGAAATTAACCCAGGACACTATGGTCAACTAATATTTGACAAATGGGGAAGGAACATCAAATGGAGTAAAAACAGTCTCTTCAACAAATGGTGCTGGGAGAACTGGACAGTAACATGCAAAAAGGTAAAACTAGACCACCAACTTACACCATACACCAGAATAAACTCAAGATGGATAAAGGATTTAAATATAAGCAGTGCCACCATAAAGGTCCTGGAGAAAAATATAGGCAGCAATCTTTCATATATCCTACACAGTAATATGTTTACTGATACTTCACCAAGGGCAAAGGAAATCTTAAAAGAACGAATCAACAAATGGGATTATATCAAATTGAAAAGTTTCTGTTCAGCTGAAGAAAATATCAGCAAAATTCAAAGGGAACCAACTGTATGCAAAAACATAATTGCCAATGATACCTCAGACAAGGGTCTGATCTCCAAAATATATAAAGAACTAATGCGCCTCAACACCAGGGAAACAGACAGCCCAATTAAAAATGGGCAAAGGACCTGAACAGACAGCTCACTGAGAAAGATATACAAAGGACCCAGAGGCATATGAAAGAATGCTCAACATCACTAGTCATCAGAGAGATGCAAATTAAAACCACAATAAGATACCACCTCACACCTGTCAGAATGGCAATCATCAACAAATCAACAGAGAACAAGTGTTGGCGAGGATGCGGGGCAAAGGGAACCCTCATACACTGTTGGTGGGAATGTAGGCTGGTGCAGCCACTGTGGAAAACAGTATGGGGTTTCCTTAAAAAACTGAAAATGGAATTGCCTTTTGATCCAGCAATTCCACTACTTGGACTATACCCAAAGAATCCTGAAACACCAATTCATAAGAACCTATGCATACCTATGTTCATAGCGGCACTATTTACAATAGCCAAGTGCTGGAAACAGCCTAAGTGCCCATCAGTGGATGATTGGATCAAAGAACTTTGGTACATTTACACAATGGAATTCTATATAGCAGAAAGAAAGAAGGAACTTGTACCCTTTGCAACAACATGGATGGAACTGGAGAGTATTATGCTTAGTGAAATAAGCCAGTGAGTGAAGGACAAATATCATATGATCTCATCCATTATGGGACAATAATGAAGAAAACTAACAACAAGCAAAACAGAACCAAAAATATGAATACAGCAAATAGGCCTTCAATGGTCAGGGGGAAAGAGGTTGCGGAGGGGGGAAGGCAGAGGCAGGGAAGGGGAGCAGCTTAGACAAGAACCTAGTATAATGGAACCATGGACATGGACAACAGGTGGGGTTGACTTTGGGGGTGGATGGGTGGGTGGGGAGGCAGACGGAGGGGAGCAAAAAGGGGATGGATGTAATACAACAACAATAAAAAAACAGAAAAAAATAAATTACTTCATCTTTCCTCTAAATTTTCGACAATGAGGTCTGAGTGACAGCCATAAGTATAGAGTAATAAGGCCCATAAAACCCAATATGACATGAGGAAAGACAATGAAGTCCCCATTCAAAGAAGCAAAAATGTGTTGCTAAGCAATGAAGGCAGTGATTTAGAGGACACATAATAGAAAAACAAAGGTTTTCTGTGACACAGTGTAAGTGCTCTTCCTTAATGAACCTCCTGAAAGACCAGACTAGCCAGAGCCTGCAGAAGCCCAGACAAAATAATTATGGAAAAGAGTCAGAAGACTTTCTTCCAGCAGGGAGGGTGGGAGAATGGAGGTCTAGCACAGGTGTATCAAACTAATTTTCACGGGGGGCCACATCAGCCTCCAGGTTGCCTTCAAAGGGCCCAATGTCATTTTAGGACTGTATAAATGTAACTACTTAACAGTTAAGTGAGCCAGGTGCTGGGCCAGATAAAACAAGGTAGAAGGCCAGATTCAGCCTCTGGGCCTTGTGTTTGCCACCCGTGGTCTAGCATATACACGATGCACCACTACCCTCTATTTAGAGGACAGAAGGGTGCACACTCAAGGGAAGATGTGTCTTTTCCTCTGACATTCCAAGCAAAGTCAAGGACCCCAATTGCTGATGCAGTCAAGGATGATGAAGAGTATCAGTGAATGGATAAGAAACTGCCCAAAAGGCCCAAGCAAGGACACTTTCTCTAGCACAGCCTTAGGAACCTCCAACTGGAGCCAAAAGTCCAGGTTAGCAGGAAGGTTGTGGCTAGGAGCAAGTGCTGTGCTCCAATTGGTGCCTTCTGGGCATGCGCACTGGAGCCCTGTGCCTACTAGTCTCCCTGCCAGCCTTACTGCAGGATTAGTCCCAGATCCTGCTGGAAACTATTAGTTCCCAATGGGACTGGTGATAAACAGGTCCTGTCCCCAGATTTCCCCAGGTCCCCCACCTAAGGCACTATTATCCCCTCTTCATTCTCCTCCAGACCACCCCCGCCCCCAAGTTGTGAACCAGGTCTTCCAGTGACATCTTCTCACATGGTCCTCACTCTTTGGAACCATTCAGGTGACCTCAGGATCCATGAGACTAACCTTATATACAGAGAGCCTCCATATCCTCAGGGACTTCATTTACATCCTCAGCACCCTGCATCCCACTACCCAAGGACATATTTGGGCATCAGGGAAGCAAGGGCCCCTCCATGACAGCTGTTTCTGGCAGTGTCCTCTATCATCACCTCAAAACATGCACTTTTCATACAGCACTCTTCCTATAATTAACACCTCCTGTTAAGATAGCCTTCAAGCTCATGGGCCCTCCAGTGTGGACCCCCACAGCCTTCCTCACCATCCACCAGGGCTATAAATACCCCTTCTAACACACTGCTCTTGCTCATTTCTACCCTTCCATGCTCTCATGCTGTTCCCCATTAAGGGGCATATCCCTACCTGTATTGCACCATGAGCACTGATGACAATATGAGCCTTCCTTAATTTTCTGAAATCCATACCTAGAGGTGCATTGATTCTCACGTTCACCCTCATCCTATCAACACCACTATTTTCCTCACTAACAACCCACTCACATTCCAAGAGCTTTCCTAATGATTTTTGCAGAACACCCAAGCAAGGTGAAGAAGGGCTACTCACAGCTTCCCAAATTTAATGGACATATTTCTCCCCTGGTGCTCTCTGCTGGTGCATGGCCCACCTGCTGGGGACTACAGCCAGCCCTCACCCATGCTCAGGATCCCATGCCTTCCACCTGCTCAGGGACCTTGCTATCGCACTCATCACTAGTCCGAAATATCACATGCTCTTTGTACCCTGGACCATCCCACAACACATGGGGTAAACCCAGCCCCCTTTTCACATGTCATTCTGAAGCTATGGCACATTAATGGATGGTCTTCAAAGAGAAACTGCTTCAACTTATCCTCACACCGTCTGCCTCCTCAATCCCCTTCAATAAGGCTTTTGTGCCCAGCATAGCCTTGAAACTAGCCAACTCAAGGCCCCCAACATTAATACCAGTACTGTTTGATCCCACAATCACTTTTGTCTGTTCTTAGATAATAGTTCTGCTGCCTCTGGCACATTTGGCCACTCCATTTGCTAGTCCTTTTGGTCTTTACCTGTTTTTCAAAGAACAAAGAGTTATGTGACAACATAACCCTTTCCCTTACCTCTGCATTCTGTGTCAGCAACATTTCAGGAAAGAGTAAGGATGATGAGTGCAGTGCAAAGGGCCTGAGCAGGTGGAAGGCACGGGATACTGAGCACAGGTGAGGGCTGGCTGCAGTCAGGAGCAGGTGCGCCCTGCAACAGCAGAGAATGTGAGGGCAAAACCAGGTAGGTTGCCCTCTGACAAGTCTTACCTCATTGCTGCTGTCTTCTCCAGTGGAATGGAAGAGGGCTGCCAGTGAGGAAGGCAATGTGTAGGTAGGATGAGGGTGAAAGTCAGAAGCAATGCTCCCCTGGTCATGGACTTCAGGTAAACAGTTCAGTCAGGTTCAACATTTTTGTAGTCCAGGCTCAGGAGCTCACATGCAAGCAGGGCTGTGTCTCTTATGGGAGCACAGCAGGGGAGCATAGAGGGGAGAGAAAAGACCAAGAGAGGTGAGTCAAGGGGGAGGTTCTAGCCCTGGGTGGGCTGGGAAAGGAGGGGCCTGGTGGGAGTTGATTAAGGCTGTGGGGTCCACATTGGAGGGGCCCCAAGAAGTTGAAGGTTGTCTAAGCTGACAGAAGGAGGGAGCTGGTTGAACAGGGCACAGTGCTGAGGTGTTAATAGAGAGGAGTGCTGGAAGGGTCACCATGGGGCACAGGTGATTTTCTGAGTTTCAAGATATGACAGTGTGCACTGTGATGCCCCCTGCTCAGAAGGAAAACCCTGAGATCAGAAAGGCTGCAGGGTTGACCTGGCAGGGCTAGTAGGCCCTGATGTCACCTGGAACATTCCCAAGAGTGAGGGCTGAGAGGAGGTAGGAGACTGGCCCCAGAGAGTATGAAGTTCCCAGAGTGACCAGGGAGTTGGTGGAAGCCTCATATAGGGGGCAGCTGGGGCATTTGGGCAACAGAACCTGGACAGCACAGGTCCTGCCCAGCAGGTGACAGTTGGGAACTGGGTTCCTAAGGAAACTGGTCACTGAGGCGGGTTGGCAGAATGCAGGACCCTCACTTTTTGTTCTTGGGCAGTCTTAGAAGGGATGGCTTACAGGGCAGCCCCAGTGGCTCTGTTTCCCAAAGCGGGACTAACAGGTGGTGCTGACTTTGTATTGCAGGGTCCCTTGGTCTTGTCCCTCTATCTTCTGACCATCACTGTTATTGGGTCTGGTGTCTCTACAACTCTGTTGTGTTTGTTTTTGCTTTTGAAATCAAGGAATAAATTGGTAGTTCCTTCCAAGAATGACTGTGATGAGTTTCTCAGGACAGCAGGGCCAGTATTGAGCCAGGAAATCTTACCTCCCCCGCATTTTGTGCTCAGAAAAATACTGCTTAGAGTCATTTCAGGGAAATTTCCGCCATTGTTTCTGAAAGGACTGGCTTGTTCTTTCCCAAGAGGTGAACTGTTCCATTCACTGGAGTATCTACTGAAAAGCGGTTGTATTGTTTGCTTGGTACCTGGTTTTTCTAATTCTCTGAATTGTCTTCACATTCGTTTTCATTAGCATAGTTTTCCATTACCTAGTCTCTCAAACCTCAGTGTTGACAATATGGAGGACTGATAAAATACAGTGACCTAAACCACAGTTTTGTCACCCACTAATTGATGACAATTATTAATTTGTGACAAATTTCTTTATCAGTTGGTCTTCCCACCATTAAAGGTGCACTGCACACACAATGAGATTCATGTTGCACTGTGACTTCAACTTGAAAGGACTTGAATAATTTTCATTCATTTCTTTCCTAATCATTCAAGAGTGAAATCACTATTTTATAACTGAGATAGAAAGCAGAAATAACCCATGACTCCCATCTAAAAGGGAAATGCCATACTGCAACCATACAAAGGACTGGAGCTATATTTCTTGCTGTTTTTGCTTTTTTTTTTTTTTTTTAAGATTTTATTTATTATTTTCAGAGAGAGGGAGAAGGGAGAGAGGCAGAGGGGGAGAGAGACATCAATGTATGGTTGCTTTTCACCTGCCTCCAGCGACAGACCTGGATGGAGACCTGGCTTGCAACCTGGTTATGTTGGCTTGGCTGGGAATCGAACCAGCGACCTTTGGGTTTGCAGGCCGGCACCTTATCCACTGAGCCACCAGCCAGGGCTTTTTTTTTTTTTTTTAAGCAAATGAAATCCTCTTGTTTTGTCTGTCCTCCAGCATCCTTACTTTATTTTCCCAGTGATGAGACCAGTTGCCCCCTTGGTCCTGTCCAGTGGGCCTGGGTGTTAACAAAATGCACAGAGATGTGTCATGTGGTCACTCCATTGTT
Organism: Noctilio leporinus; assembly: GCA_004026585.1. Taxonomy (NCBI): domain Eukaryota; kingdom Metazoa; phylum Chordata; class Mammalia; order Chiroptera; family Noctilionidae; genus Noctilio; species Noctilio leporinus. Next base: position 5,970 of record PVIW01011420.1, on the reverse strand, counting down.
TTCCCCTCTGGTTCTAAAACAGATTCTTCTGATTGTTATCATTTGGGAAAACAGTGAAAAGACAAATGAAGAGTAATTATCCATGATGCAAGCAACCAATTTCAACGTGTTTGTACATTTAAAAAATTTTTTTTATTTCATTATTTCTAGAAAGAGGGGAAGCGAGAGAGGCAGAGAGGGAAAGAGACATCAATGTGTGGTTGCCTTTCACCTGCCTCCAGCCACAGACCTGACCAGAGACCTGGTTTGCAACCTTGTTATGTGCCCTGGATGGGGAATCGAACCTGCGACCTTTGGGTTCGCAGGCTGGCACCTTACCCACTGTGCTACCAGCCAGGGCTGTTTGTGCATTTTGATGGCTATTTTTTTGTATATTTTATTGATTATGCTGTTACAGTTGTCCCAAATTCTTTTCCCTTTGCTTCCCTCCACCCAAGCCCCCTGTTCCCTCCCACAGGTCAACCCCTCCTTAGTTCATGTCCATGGGTTGAACATATAAGTCCTTTGATATCACCCTTTCCTCTATTATTCTTTACTTCCCCCTGTCTATCTTATATTCACCTATGTTTTCTACTCCCTGCACCATTTCCCTATTTTTCCCCCTTCCTCCTCCCAGCAAATGATGCTCCTAATAATTCCCATACCTATGATTCTGGTTCTGTTCTGGTTGTTTGCTTAGTTTGTATTTGTTTTTATTTTTTAGGTTCTGTTGTTGATAGATGTTAGTTTGTTGTCATTATAATGTTCATAGTATTGCTCTTCTTTTTCTTAAATAAGTCCCTTTAACATTTCATATCTATGGTCTTTGTGATGATGAACTCCTTTAGCTTTACCTTGTCTAGAAAGCACTTTATCTGCCTTTCCATTCTTAATGATAGCTTTGCTGGATAGAGCAATCTTTGTTGAAGGTCTTGCTTTTCATTACTTTGAATATTACCTGCCAGACCTCTTGCCTGCAAACTTTGTTTTGAGAAATTAGCTGATAGTCTTATTGGAACTCCTTTGTAGGTAACTGTCTTCTTTTCTCTTGCTGCTTTTAAGATTCTCTCTTTATCTTTAACCTTTGGCATTTTAATTATGATGTGCCTTGGTGTGGTTCGATTTGGATCTAGCTTGTTTGGAACTCCATGCTACCTGGACTTGTGTGTCTATTTCCTTTACCAAATTTGGGAAGTTTGCCTTTATTTAATTTTTTTTCACACAAGTTTTTACTTTCTTGCTCTTTCTTTTCTCCTTCTGGCATTCCTATGATTTGGATGTTGGTATGTTTAAAGTCATCCCAGAGGTTCCTAATCCTCTTCTTGATATTTTCAATTCTTATTTCCACTTTCTGTGTTGGTTGTTTATTTTTTCCTTATGTGTTCCAAATCATTGCCTTGAACCCCATTTTCCTTCCCTTCACCCTTGGTTGTGTATTTTCCTTTGGTTCACTTAGCCTAGACTTCACTTTTTCCTTTATGTTTTTACTGTACTCAAACATATCTGTTAAGCCTGTAGCATCTTTATTACCGGTGTTTTAAACTGTGCATGTCAGGTTGGCAATCTGTTCATCTGTCAGGTTGGCTACTTCTCTGATGCTTATTTCGGTCACTGGGATCATGATTTGTGCCCTTATTTGAGTCACATTTCTCTGTCTCTGCATCTTGACATACTCCTGTGTTTGCCTCTATGTCTTAGGTAGAACTGCTGCACCTGCTACTTGTATGGGGCAGAGCCTTGAGCACTCTTCAGGACCTGGTGATCCATTTTACCAGGTTGCGGCACTGTGTGTGGGAGAGGGGTCTGAGAGGGATCTATGCACTTGCTCAGCACTCACCCCTTTTTCAGGCAATTCTCCCACTTTCCTTATGGGGCTAGCTCCGCTCAAGTTTTGTGGTTCCCAGAGTGGGTGGGTCTGTGGACATTTCAGGACCATGGGGGCCTATAAATAAATGAACTCTTCCCAATAGCTCCTCTGCCCCCAACCCCAACTGGTTTTCTTAGTCAGAAAAAGGAATGTGGCTTTTTATTTTTCTCCCTTGATGCTGGATTGGTGAACCTTGCAATCTGGTCTGGTGCTGGGAGCATTCAATAGGTGCCCCTACTGAGTTTTCTTTTTACCAGCAGACCCCTGCTGCCCTCCAGCCTGTGCAGCCAACTCACACAGCTGCCCCACCAAGTGCCCTGGCAATACACTTGCCTAACTGCTTCCTCTGTGTCCCGGCTCCACCCCTCTTACCTGTCTGGTTGTTTTTCTTTATTCTATCTTTTGTTTGTTGACTTCTATGCAGTTCTACTGTCAGGGATTTCTGGATGTCTTTTGTTTTGGGGTAGATGTATTACTTTTGGTTGTGGGAGATGCAGTATGTCTATCTCTGCCTCCATCTTGGATCTCTCTTTTTTTTTGGCAAAACATCTCACTTTTACATCCATTTGATACTTCACAATATCGAATTGTGCAGCTTTTTTTGGTTGACATTAGGTAATTCATGCATTTTCTTGAAAGTCAACTGCTTATACTGAACCAAATGTATCTTCCACTATTCCTGAATGGTATTTGATATATAGAAAATAATGGTATGGCCAACTTTGTGAATAAATCTATGCCCAAATTTAAAAAATTTGCCTTACATATATTGATGCTACCTTCCCTTAATGAAGAACATAAGCCAGTGCCTGCACTGTTGTATGCTGAGAGTGCTGGTAATGACATTTGATAATTTGCTATGTTGAGAGGTGAAGTGTATGTTGTATTGTTTTAAATTATTTTTTTCATTATCTGTGAGATTGAATAACCTCTCATAATTTTAGTAGCCATGTATGTATTTATTTTAAATTCTCCACATGGAACATACTTGACAAGAATGGGTATAAGGAGACATAATTTTAAAATGAGTATTTGAGAAAATATTAAAAAAGGAGAAATGAGAAGTATAAAGGAAAAGGAAAATCACCAAAATATTGCTAGAGAAAAGTGAAATTAAATCACTAATTCCAAGTGTAATTTGCCTTTGTTTTGTTTTCATTCCAATAGGAATACTCTGTATCAAGGGCCTCAGCACATGTACAGAAGCCCTACAGCGCTGTCCTGTTCAAACACATCATCCCAGCTATGAGCAAGGACAGAGGAGCAAGAAATACACTGCCCCTTCAACTTGCTACAGGGGCCTTCTTCACTCAGTTCCTGACTATTGTACATCCCTGGTCTTCCCTGTATGTGGACTGTTGGCTGCTGATGAAAAGACTTCATCTTGTCCAGAAGTTCATCTTGTCTAAGAGGACACAAGGTAAAATACTTACAACAGACCCTAGTTTCTTTGCTGTAAGCCCTGTCTCTTTACAAAAAGTTTTCACTTCTCCTCCCTGCTGTTCCTTTGTTGTTCCCTCTTATAACCTTCAAAAATATAACAAACAACAAAGCTACCCAGCACAGCTCTCCAAGATCTCTTCTGACATATGCTGGTATGAGACTTCACCAAGGACCCGAGGAAGAGGTGAGTAAGCTGAGCCAATGACCAGCCATTCCAACTACATACCTGTGACAGTTAAAAGGACCTGAAACCTGAGCAACACCACAGTTGCTGACCTGCCTTCTCCCTTCCCTGTACATGGACTTCTCATCCCCTTTTCCTATAAGCTGCAACTTCCTTTTCCTTACCTTGTACAACTCCTGTCCTCTTCAGAGCAGTTATCTGGTCTGAAGGAGACCAACGTCAGCTGAATGAAGCTATGAAATTAACTTCTATTAGAATCGCTTAAGACAGTTTCTCCCTATGTTCTACCAGTCATTGGCCCACAATTTTGTAGCATCCAAAACAAAGAGCTCTACAGGATCACATGCAAGAACTAATGGGTTGGTCACAAAGTCAAATATATATTTTTTCCCTTGAAGTAAAAGGCATTTTTCATTTTCACCAATAACTATTGATTTGCGTATTTTGAGTATGTCGGCTGTCTCTCGCTATTGGTTTCTAGTTGATAGAGGCCAGGGGTACTGCCCACTAAAGGCCTATTCATTGTATTAATATATCTGGTTCTGTTTTGCTTGTTGTTAGTTTTCTTCATTATTGTCCTGTAATGGGTGAGATCATATGGTATTTATCCTTCACTGACTGGCTTATTTCACTAAGCATAATACTCTCCAGTTCCATCCGTGCTGTTGCAAAGGGTAGGAGTTCCTTCTTTCTTTCTCCTGTGTAGTATTCCAATGTGTAAATGTACCAAAATTATTTATCCAATCATCCACTGATGGGCACTTAGGCTGTTTCCAGCACTTGGCTATTGTAAATTGGGCTGCTATGAACATAGGGGTACATAGGTTCTTATGAATTGGTGTTTCAGGATTCTTTGGGTATAGTCCAAGTAGTGGAATTGCTGGATCAGAAGGCAGTTGCATTTTTAGTTTTTTAAAGGAAACTCCATACTGTTTCCCATAGTGGCTGCACCAGCCTACATTCCCATCAATAGTGCAACAGGGTTCCCTTTTCCCCACATCCTGGCCAACACTTGTTGCTTGTTGATTTTTTTATGATTGCCATTCTGACAGGTGTGAGGTGGTATCTTATTGTGATTTTAATTTGCACCTCTCTGATGGCTAGTGATGTTGAGCATTCTTTCATATGCCTCTGGGTCCTTTGTATGTCTTCCTCAGTGAGTTGTCTGTTCAGGTCTTTTGCCCATTTTTTAATTTGGCTGTGTGTCGCCCTGGTGTTGAGTCACATTAGTTCTTTATATATTTTGGAGATCAAACCCTAGTCTGAGGTGTCATTGGCAATTATGTTTTCACATACAGTTGGTTCCCTTTGAATTTTGCTGGTGTTTTCTTTAGCTGAACAGAAACTTTTCAATTTGATATAGTCCCATTTGTTGATTCGTTATTTTATTTCCTTTGCCCTTGGTGAAGTATCAGTAAACATGTTTTTGCATAGGATATCCGAAAGTTTGCTGCCTATATTTTTCTCCAGGACCTTTATGGTGGCACTGCTTATATTTAAATCCTTTATCCATCTTGAGTTTATTCTGGTGTATGGTGTAAGTTGGTGGTTTAGTTTTATCTTTTTACATGTTGCTGACCAGTTCTCCCAACACCATTTGTTGAAGAGACTGTTTTTACTCCATTTGATGTTCCTTCCCCATTTGTCAAATATTAGTTGACCATAGTGTCCTGGGTTAATTTCTGGGCTCTCTATTCTGTTCCATTGATCTATATGTCTGTTCTTATTGCCAGTACCAGGCGGTGTTGATGACAGTAGCCTTGTAGTATATTGTTTGAAGTCTGGTATTGTGATTCCTCCTACCTTGTTCTTCTTTCTCAAGATTGCTGTGGCTATTCGTGGGCGTTTTTAGCTCCATATAATTTTTTTTTGCTTAGAATATATATTTCTTTTTTTTTTAAAATTTTATTGTTGTTGTATTATATCCATCCCCTTTTTGCTCCCCTCTGTCCCCCTCCCCACCCACCCATTCCCCCCAAAGTCAATCCCACCTGTTGTCCATGTCCATGGTTCCATTATACTAGGTTCTTGTCTAAGCTGCTCCCCTTCTTTGCCTCTGCCTCCCCCCACCCCCAAACCCCGTTCCCCATGACCACTGAAGGCCTATTCCTTGTATTCATATACTTAGTTCTGTTTTGCTTGTTGTTAGTTTTGCTCATTATTGTCCCATAATGGATGAGATCATATGATATTTGTCCTTCACTCACTGGCTTATTTTACTAAGCATAATACTCTCCAGTTCCATCCATGTTGTTGCAAAGGGTACAAGTTCCTTCTTTCTTTCTGCTATATAGAATTCCATTGTGTAAATGTACCAAAGTTTTTTGATCCAATCATCCACTGATGGGCACTTAGGCTGTTTCCAGCACTTGACTATTGTAAATAGTGCTGCTATGAACATAGGTGTGCATAGGTTCTTATGAATTGGTGTTTCAGGATTCTTTGGGTATAGTCCAAGTAGTGGAATTGCTGGATCAAAAGGCAGTTCCATTTTTAG
>PVIW01011419.1:0-37653 GCA_004026585.1 Noctilio leporinus | reverse complement strand
TAATGGGTGAGAACATATGATACCTGTCCTTCACTGACTGGCTTATTTCACTAAGCATAATATTCTCCAGTTCCATCCATGTTGTTGCAAAGGGTACAAGTTCCTTCTTTCTTTCTGCCATATAGAATTCCATTGTGTAAATGTACCAAAGTTTTTTGATCCAATCGTCCACTGATGGGCACTTAGGCTGTTTCCAGCACCTGGCTATTGTAAATAGTGCCGCTATGAACATAGGTGTGCATAGGTTCTAATCAACTCCTTCTTAAAAATACATTTGGTTAAAACTCCTAGCTTCATTTTGTTGGTTATTTCACCTTTCTCCCATGAAAAGGGCATCCAAAAAAATTGTTTAGGCAAGCCTGAAAGGTCTTTCTGAACTTGGAAATAAGAACAATTGAGCCAGAATCATTTCCCCTCTTCAACATTAGTGTGCTGCTTATTTCTTGAACTAAGATGCCTGTTTTTAATCTGTAACCTTTGACTGAAACTTCAGCATAAGTCACATTCTTTCTTCAAAAGAAGGGAAGAAAAAGATTGGCTTTCGAGTCAAAACAACTTCAGTTCAAATCCAGGTTTGACATTTAGTAGCTCTGTTACCTTCCAATAGTTGGATGAGAAAACTACATGTAACAACATATTTGAAGCTTCTACAACAGTGCCTGGTGCTTAGGAGTTTTTTGTCAACTACTGCCCTTTTTACCTTCTATTTCAGCATTGTTCTCTTTCTAAAACATGTTACAGTAACTATAATCTTCACTTTTTGAACTATGATTAACTTTCTGTCTTCATTCCTAATCCTACCCTCTTTTCTACTGACACACAATAAAATCTCAACACTCAGTATCTTCATTATTGTTTATAATCTCATTTTTCTCTGAGTCTTAGCTCCAATTGTAGCTGCTTACATCACTTGTCTATACATTTTCCATCTTTTATTTAAACTTTGCTATTTCTTCGCACACTTACTTTCATGCAGCTGGGTATGCTGCCGAGTCTCACGCCCGATGGGTGCTGTGCGCCCGGCGTCTTTAGGTCAGTTGGCTCCCTCTGAGACCTGCAGCCTTGCTTCGGTCACCTCATGATTGCCTCTCCTGGTTGCCCCTCCCACAAGCCACATCTGCCTTTCCTGTCACCTCACTGCTGCAGCACATTTGCCGCCTGCCACCTCACCCACTAAAGCCCCAGATGGGCAGGGCTCATTTTATTTGAAACTAACTTAGGAAGAAACGTGTAGTCTTCTCCTTAGTGTAGCAGTTAAGGAGTGCTGCACTGAACATATTTCTCACCAACAGACCGTAATGAAAACAGCTCTTTTGCAGTTTTGTTCTGCATCCAGGAACATTCTCTGTAACAGGTGCCAAACAAACAAAAAAGAGAGCGCCCCCTCTCCATCGCTGCGCTGCAGTGGGGGCAGCTCAGCGGGCTGACTGCTTCTCCCCCGAGGACGGGCTGTTTCCAGAAAGAGCCCTAAATTCCTCGTACAAAGAAGCACCTGGCAGGCAAGCTCCACCAGTTCCCAGAGGGGCTCAGACGTGCCTGAATTCGCTGCGGTCACGGGTGACCTTCAGCTAGGGCCCCTGCACACCAGCACGGTCAAGTGCACCAGAAGAGCCTGCCCTTGTCCACTGTGTTTCTATCCACCGAGACCAGGAATGCTCCATCTTGTCTTTATCCTCCCAAAAGGCAGTTGGATTCCCCTCCCAGTGCTGCCCTCCTTGTTATATATGGGGAAGGTGACTTGACCTTTAATAATGTTTTTCCTTTCACATTTCATTTGCAGCCATACACATGTACTTATCTGATCTTCTCTCTTCACCAGAAAATAAATCTCCCAAACATGATTCCATTTTTAAGACATCCATGTTGCGGTTTGAATAAAGAAAATTCCTACCCCGTAAAACTTTCCTCCCTTACTGACCAGCAAGAAAACAGCTACAGTCCAGGTCTTTCCTGCAAAATATATTTCCCTTCTGGTATTTAGTCTTATTCCTTGTACTGAGTCACGCCCCCATGTCTCTCGCCTCTAATCCCCCAAGTCTCTTCCAGTTCTCTGCACTCTTACAGCATGGAAATCGGCAAGCTCAGCTCAAGGCTCCTACAGAGATCAGGCAGTCCAAATGCTTGCTTTAAAACTCACATGAGGACATTTGAGACCAAAAATGTAAGGGACACCTTCACCAGCACCATTGTGTTTTATTTTTTTGATATGCAGGATTAGTATCGTATGCCCACAAAAGATGCGTTACTATCCCAACTGAGTTATTTATTTTTTCTACATTTTGCACCCTAGAATACCTTCCTCTTAGTATTGTTTGGTATTTGCTCAGGACATGATTAAATCAGGCACATTTATAGGGCACATCTGGTATACCTCATGTAATACAAAGCACCACGATGCCGACCGGTAAAGAGCCTTACGGAACCTTGAGGGAAGATACGAGTATTTCTTCCACCGGCCCCGCCCTATTTGGCTAGAATTCTGAGGCAGTCGTGAAGCCAGTAGGTCTCCTTGTCTTTCCATTAGTCTGAGACTGGAGATGCACACGGATGGTGAGAGACCTAAAATGCTTCTCACCCCTCCCCACAGCTCAGGAGCAACACTGAAATCCACCCTTCTACTTTTTCCACTCTATGAATTGACACAAGAAATACTAACTCCAGTTTAGTATTGTTCTTATTACTACTTCCCTCCTGTATTCACATGGTCATAGATCTATGTATAGACTAGGTTATCTTAATAGTACTTCACCCCTGTTCAAACTTATTAAAAACATTTATTAAAAATGTTCCCCTTTAATTTATAGTTAGGAGCTTGATCCAAGATCCAAGGTTAGTAAACGAACAAAGACAAGGTCAAAGATTGCAAACCCACACCCTAATGCCTCATGTCATTAGAAAAAACTACTTTGACTTAGCTGTTGCTCTCCAGCTTATTTATTTCCAACCTACCTATGTTGTCACGGATTCTATGGAAATTCTTGCTGATGAAAGGGATTTGTCCACCGTTCTTAAACCAAAGACTTGGTCAAATTTCTCAATCGAGAACCATTTCATGGCATTTTTGACTTGCTATAGTCATTGTTCTATATTCTGCCAAGCATCACCTACCTCATTCTTAGTTACTGAAGTGCATAATGACAATAACAACATATTCAGAACAAGCCATAAAATACAGATTGGATCACTCCTCTCTTACATGGAAGGAAAACACCAAGGGTGAGGGAAAGAATAGGGTTGTGCATTCCAACACTAAATGAGCAATTTGTTCAAAGCCAAACCTCAGATGGAAACTGAATAAGCAAACTTCTTAGTTTATTCTAACAGTATGAGGAAGGAAGCAAATATTTTTATCCACTTAGTGCCATGAAGCTCTGCATTCTACCTTGTACAGTTAACAGTTCTTGCCATTGAATCATGAGCCTCCGGAGCAAGCTAAGGATTCATTTTAAAGAGTCTTTTAAATCATTTAAAGATTAACCACGCCAACTTCATGCAAGAAAACACAGTTATTCCATCTTTCCTGTGAGTTTGATTTCTTTGGAAAATTGGTTTCATGAGGTAATGCACGTAAAACTAAGACTTAATAATGCAAGCGTAAATCTAATTCAGAAGTGGCAGCTTTTAAAAATTAAATACTTAAATCTCCTCAAAACCTAGACAGCATCCCATGCAAAGAGAAGCAAATGCTTCACTCATATTAAGTAGCCCTTTGGTCAGAGAGGTGGCAGAGTCTAACAGAATGAACTATAGTCCCATGTTTAAAACCGCCTCCATTACAGTCACTTTGTCATTATGAGCAAAATTCATTTAACCTCACAAAATGGTAGAGAACTCCGAAAGTAACTGGTACTAAAATAGTAATTGGCAGCAACCTGACTGTGCCCACCTTACAGAATTAATAAAAAGACATGTAAGATAATTTGAGAAATAGTAACTTAAATAGTCTCAGAGATAGAAACACAGGAATAAACATGCAAAAGAACTCTAAGTAACAAGTGGAAAAGTAGGAAAAGATGAGTTTCTCCAAATGCCTTGGAGCCGTTGCCATTTGCCATGTGGTTCAAAACTAATGGCTCTCACATGCTCCAGGACTAGATGGATTCACTCGAGAAGACTATTCAAAATACATACATGAAAGGGTAACTGTTCTGTACAGATTCTTCCAGAAATAGAATAAAAGAGATAAGGCTTTCCAATTAATTTTAGAAGGTAGTATCACTCTGACCAAAACCAAAGACTTACAATAAAACTATTAACTATCAGCCTCTGTTATCATGAATACAAAATACTAGCATGTCAAAGCCAGCAACGTATGAAATGATTGCATCACAACCAAGTGGCATTTGTACTGGTTATCCAAGGTTGGTTCAACATTAAAAATCAATCAAACAAACTTAAATGAAACAAGGTAAATAATGACCTCAACAGAAGCATAAGCATTTTTATAAAACATTAACCATGCACGATAAACACTCTTAACAAAATTAGAAATAAAAAACACTTCCTCAACTTAATACAGTACACCCTGACAATCTAAAGCTAGCATCATGCTTAATAGGACAGTTTGACTCTCTTGTTAGGGACTAGTGCAGGTCTAAAAATGGAACAACAAAGCCTGGATGACAACATATCTGTTTACAAAATGGCTTATTGAGTATTTCAAACCCACTGTTGAGACTTACTATTCGACAAAATATTCTTTTCAAAATGTGACTGCTCAGTGACAATGCACCTGGTCACCCAGGGCTCTGAAAGAGATATACAATGAGATCAATGTTGTTTTCAAGTCTGCTAACCCAACATCCATTCTGTAGCCCGTGGATCAGGGAGTAATCATGACATTCAAGTGTTATTTGAGACATAGAGTCTGCAAACCATAGCTGTGAAGGCAGTGATTCCTCTGATGGATCTGCGCAAAGTAAAGTGCACATCTTTCGGAAAAGATTCACCATTAGAGATGTCACTAAGAATATCTGTATCTGTAATTCCACCAACACACCCAGACACCCTTAGACACACACATGCGTAGCATACACTTTCACACATACACCTGAGACTAATATAATATCAACTTTAAATAAAAAGTATTTTTTTAAGTGTGAAGCACATACTCATCTAGTCATTGATACATAACCACAGCAAACACTTTCAGCACGCACACTGGATTATACTCACACTTAAGTAGACATACAACACACGCTTCTCACTAAATACACATTGAGACACACCCAGACACTCAAACATTTTCCTATGAAGAATGCAGAAAACCCTCAATTACTGATATATAAATAGCCAAAGCCATCATCTCTCTCTCATACATACACACACCAAAGAAACACATCCAGGTGGGATTAAAACGGGTATTTATCATTCATAAGAAGAGGTCAAAATATTAATATTAACAGGAACTTGGAAAATGTTGATTCTAGCCCTTATGGGTGACCTTGAGGGGTTCAAGACTTCAGGAGAGGAAGTAACAGCAGATGTGGTGGGGACAGCATGAGAACTAGAACTAGAAGTGGAACCTAAAGTTGTGGTCATGTTGCTGCAACCCCATGATCAAAGTTAAATGGGTGAGGAGCCAGAACATGGTTTTGTGAGAGGGACTCCACTGCCAGTGAAGATGCTGCGGACACTGCTGAGCTGCCGACAAAGACTCAGAACAGAACCTCCACTTGGTCGATGACGCAGCACCAGGGTTTGAGAGGACTGACTCCAGCTTTGAAAGAAGTTCTACCGTGGCTAAAACACTACAAAACTGTCCTGCATACAGAGAAATCACTCATGAAAGGAGGAGTAAATCAATGTGCAAACTTCACTGTTGTCTTTAGGAAGGTGCCAAACTGCCAAACTGCCAGCCCTCAGCACCTGCCGCCTTGATCAGTCAAAGCACCAGGACCACAGCAGGACCCACTAGCAGCAAAAAATTACAACTTCGGCTGAAGTCTCAGAAGATGAGTAGCATTTGTTAGCAATAGAGCATTTTAAAATTAAGGTATGTACATTTAAAAAAATATTAATAGTGTTACTTAATGTAACATATAGCTTTCTTATGTGTTACTTATATATATGTATAGCTTTCTTAGGCACTGGGAAACCAAGAAATCTGTATGACTCACTTTATTGAGATACTTACTTGATCCCAGTGGTTTGGAAGCAAACCTAAAACATCTCCAAGGTAGCTCACGCGTCTGGAAGGACTACCATCCACACTTTTCCCAAAACCCCTCACAATTCAATAGTAAGACAGAACACAGCTCAATTTTAAAAAATGGGCAAAAGATTTTAACAGATACTTCACCAAAAAATCTATACAAATGACAAATAATGACAAATGACAGATGAAAAGGTCTCCAGATCATAATCATTAGAGAAGTTAAAACAACACAATACGACACCACTATTCAACTCTTAGAATGGCTAAAATTCAAAGTGGCAATATCAGAAGCTGACAAAGATGAAAAGAAACTGGAGCTCATACTTCTCTGGTATGAATACAAAATGACATAGCCACTTTGAAATAGTTTGCAGTTTCTTATAAAATTCATCACACACTTACCATATGACCAGAAATCCTACTGCTAGATATTTAGCTAAGAGCAATACAAACATATGTCCATTGAAAAACATGTGAATGTTGATAGCTGCATTATTCATAACTACCAAAAACTGAAAACAATTCAAATGACCATCCACTACTAAACAGATAAGCAAACTGTGGCACCCTTACACAATGAAATACTATACTTCTCATCAATCAAAAGAATGAACTACTGATACATGTAACGACATGGATAAACATCAAATGCAATATGTGGCGTGAAAGAAGACAGGCTGTATGATTCTGTTTCTGATATTCTGGAAAAGACAAAACCACCATGATAAGAAACAGATCAGTGATGGTTGCCAAAGTGTAAGGTGGGGTGAGGGGGGCTGAGGGCTGACTACAGATGAACACGAAACAACTTTCAGAAATGATAGAAATGTTCTGTATCTTGATTATGGTGGTGGCTACATAACCAGAGCATTAAAATAAATAACAGAATCCATAGCCCACTGATTACAATAGGAATTCAAAGTTCATTCTGATGAAAGAGAGAGGCAGGAAAAGAGCTGGGGGGGGGGGGCAGAGAGAGAGAGAGTTTTACTTTCCATCAAATTCTAGGTAATGTTTGTAGAAAGGATAATAAAAAATCACTATTTGGCAACCATCTTATAATAACTGATTCAGACAAAAATTAGCAAAGGATGCTAAAACTAGCGAGTAAAACTTAAATAAGGTATAGCATACTTACATGAACTTGAAGTATCTCCCACAAAATGCTTACTAATTATTTTTAAGTACAAAATACTGAAAAATGGACTATAAAGTGGAAAAATGAGGCAGATTCTAAATTAACATTACTGTATGAGCACAAATTGATATTGTTTCCTGATATAGAGTGAAAAAATTAAAACAGCATCTTTTTTGTAATATTCCTGCTGGATAAATATATATTCTGAAACAAGGCATGAGGAAACATTAGATAAACTGAGCTATTCTACAAAAGCATCGGCTTGTATAACTCTAAAATAACTAGTTCAAGAAACAAAGAAAGGCTTGTGGCCCGTTGAAGAAAACAAAAACAATGTGGTAATAAAATGAAACTCCTGACCTTGACCTGGTTTCTCTACCAGAAGTTTTGTTTTCCCCCAGCTGTGTGCTCTTCTCTTTCCCTTCCCCCTGCCCAGAGCTGCTCCCCGCCCTCCTCTGCCTCTTTTACTTCTCTTGGTCTACTGCTATAAACAATATTGCTGAGATTTGAACGGGGTTTTGCGTTATATAGTATTCTTGCATGGATGTTCATTTTCTAATACATGCACACACGTACATACACATACCGATTAGTAACAGGAGGAAATAGGCACAGCTATTCAGAGCACATCTGCAACATACTGTCAAACAAGAAAAAAGGGTAAATGATACATACTGATGATGATGGTAGATAGTTACATACAAACACACATGCACACATACACACAAGAGGCAAATGTGTTAAAACACTAACAAATGGGAAACTAGGATGAAGGCTAAACAAGATTTCTTGGTACCACCCTTGCCACTTTTCTGGGAGTTTGAGAGCATTTCATAACAAAACACTGAAAAACAACATCAGTATTTATATCCACCACCACCCCTCAATTTTTTGTGTATGTGTCCTGAATGCCACAAAGATATCAACACCAGTTAGGAAAACTTACTACTTGTTGTTCCTTTATATTTTTCTATTGTTTTTCTATTTTTTTTAAAAAGGCCTAAAAGCTTCAATATTAGGTGAAAAACAGTTTTATGAAAACCATGACTATTGTCCAACCGGGTTTCTCAATCAAGTGCTCATTGCTGGCTCATTCCTTCAACTTGGTCACAGTTCAGAGCCGTAAATACATCCCGCTTTGTGACTTTCTCTCATAAAATTTATTCATTAAGGTTTCATTTATTAAAAAAAATATATACCCCTGAAGAAAGTCTTTTGACCTGACACCATACAGGAGTAAAAAATACTTTTCTGCTGAAATATTTGAAAACCCACAGTCATTCAGTGATACATATGTGTTTGTTGGAACTGGAAGTATAAGCCTAGTTTGTATGAGGTTTGTGGGTATGTAATTACCAGCATTAAATTATGTGTTTGACATTGACTTACTGCCATACTTATTATTTCTATTAAAATTGCTGACTACAACATGTGACATGCTCTTATGATGAAATGCGGCCCTTATCTAAAATTCAGCACTCTGGTTTCCCTTTGCAGGACTCGTGGATGTGGTCTACTAAACTGCGCAGGCATTTCGGTGGTGGAAGCCTGTTAGTAAGACAACTCTAGCAGTGACTGCTTCCCAAGTTCACATGAGAACATGAGGTTAAAATGTCGTTATTTTAAATCTACAGAAGCTGATTAAAGAGAGAAAAAAAGAAAAACAGCTGTGGCTATAAAATCCAGTGTTACTTTATTCTAAATGACTAGAAATAGCCATAGCCCAATACAGTCACACCAATTAAAAGTAGACGAAATTGAGAGCATCAAATGGTGAATCTTCAGTTTGTTTTGGTTTCCTGTTGTTTTCCTAATTGATGCACGTGTATAAGAGCTTCCACATGGGAAGTAAAGGTGTCTAGAAAACTGATAGTTCTATGTTCACAGGGTCAGACAGAAATGCACTGCTCTCGCCAGGCACCCTCCTGCAAGCCTGGCCACAGGCCCCTGGTGAGGTCTGGGCAGAGTTTCGGGGTCTGCTACGCATTTCCTAAGGTGGGTCAGACCTGTCCTGGGTCAGACCCCATCACAATCACGACACTGTCGCTGTTAGAAGGACCTTGCTGTACCTATTACACAAAGACTGTGGAGTAGCTGGCCGGTGGGGGACCTGATGTTTTAAATACTCTAATGAAGTCTTAGCTGCCAAAGTAATTCTGTGGAAGAGCAGGACTGCTAAGTTTGCTTCCACAAGGTAAAAAAATGCTAACGGCAACCAAAGCAACGTGCACAGCTCACAGGGAGAACCACCCCTAGCGGATCTGCAGAGAGAAAAATCATGCATTTGCACAAGCAACTTGCAAGTTGATAGAATTATTTCTTAAAGGGCAGAAAGCATAACCTTTTTTATTTCCATTCCGGCCTGAAAGAGGCCCCAGGGGCCCCAGATGTGCTTCACCATAAAGAAGCCTTTGCCATCTCACTGTGAACTGAGTTTCTGTTCACTTGGAAAATATGTGTATGTTTTAACTGCAAATCAAAAAGCAAAGCACAGTCACAACAGAGAGGAACAAAAACATCGCTCACACAGAATTTAAACTAATTCTGCATCTCCCAGGATCCCTGTCGGACTGTCGCTCAATCAATATTATGGGGCAGTAACCGACCTCTGCACACAAGGTTTTAAATCAAATCTTGCTCTAATGGCTGAGGTTTAGGGAGTCCTGCCTAATCCATGAGCTAATCCTCTAAAAAATTACGTGCTTTAGTTAAAAACAATCTTAACTACCATTTCCAGTTGAACGGTATACAGAGATACAGGGCTGCAGTGCCAGGGGTAAGAAGAAAAACTATAGCCTTTAGCAAAAGAAGCAAAACAATAATTAATGTTCATAAATTGTTCTTATTTAGTTTTCTGATAGCATAAGAACATTCTGGTACAAGTTTGATTGTACCAAATCCACAAAAAGTTCTGTATCAGGAGTATTATTTCTCTATACTACAATGAGCTATGGAAGCCTAGGTATCACTACTGTGAACCGGGCTAAGCCGCCTTGGTCCTGTATACTTTGAGGTACTTGTTGATAGAAGGTCATAAGGAAAGGGGAAAACAGCTACTCACCACAATTTCCTGGGCTCTACCTAAGCAAGTGTCAAACCACATTCTGCTCCACACCCATGAAATAGTGAGAGGTAAAATGAGAAATCCAAAGACTAAGGGTGAAGTACATTTCGGTATGTGGAGAGAAGTGATACATGCCGAGTATGAAAATAAAACTTCAAGCCCTGGCTGGTAGCACAGTGGGTAAGGTGCTGGCCTGCGAACCCAAAGGTCACGTTTCAATCTCCAGCCCTCCAGCCAGAGCACAGGGCCAGGTCTCCAGCCAGCTGACAGGGACGACAGCAGCAGCAGGGAGCAAAGCAGGAAAGAGACCCTGATCACCAGAAGGAGGAGAGAGAACTGCAGCTATGGATGGACGGCTGGATGGCAGACAGGCAGATGGACAGACAGATGACAGATTAGATACAATTTAATGGCTTCTGAACTCTGGATACGAGAGTGATGTAAAGGCAAACTTTGCTCACCTCAGTTGATAGGACAGTGAAAAAGCCAGCCTTCCAGCCCTGAGTGTAGAAAACATGGATGTGTCACTAAGTCAAGGCTGGTGTCTCCCATAACCTCGGAACCAGGAATGATGGAAACTGAAGTCTACTGTCATGGGCCTATTCCTAACTTACAACGTGAAGTTCTTCACGTAATACTTGATCATTCTTTGTGAAAAGTCTGTAAAGCACTTCATGATTCTTTGTCATATGGATAAATATTTCCTAACTTTGATAGAAAGACAGGAAAAAGGGAACAGGCATGCTAAGGCTGGGTCACTACTTCCCAGGTGCCACTTTAAAAGAAACCTGAGCCCTGACTGGTGTGGCTCAGTGCATTGGTGCCGGCCTGCAAACCCAGAGGTCACTGGTTCGATCCCCAGCCAGGGCACATAAGCAGGTTACAAGCCAGGTCTCCAGCCAGGTCCATAGTTGGAGGCAGGTGAAAGGGGGAATGTGGATTGTGAGCAAAACCTAAAAGAACTGTGACTAAAATGCCTATTAGACTTTAGAATACAAGAGAATACTGCCTCTCTCCCTTTCTTCCTCCCTCCCTGCCCTTCTCTCTGAAAATAAAGAGTAAAATCTTTTAAAACAATAAAATAAAATAAAATAAAATGAGAAACCCTACTGCCAGGAAACTGAACCCTGTGGGGACCCTCTCTGTGCCTTACTCCCCCTTTGAGACTGCGCACACGCTTAGAAATCCAAACAGCACTTAAAATTCGTATCTTAAATACACAGTGACGATGGAGAAGTGGAAGTGTCTTTTGGAGAAACAAACAGTCTGCTCATCAGCAGAAGCAGCAGGTAAACAAACTGTGCAGCAGAGGTGGGAGGAGGTGGCGGCAGCCGCAGGCCAGAGGACACCAGAGGCGGCAGCACGGCCACGAGCCTGGGTGGCCCCGGGAGCATGGACCACAGGGAGGACTTACAGGCTGCCCGTCACCAAATAACCCTCGCTGAAACCCCAGTCAACACCACGACTTCCCGCTTTCCTGTCCCCACATTCTCTGACCCAGGAATTCTCCCCAGACTAATTTTGCTGAAGTTGATGTTGCGTGATTAAATCTTGGTTTGTTTCATGTTTGCGGCCCAAACCGTGCACCTGTCTTGGGATGTGTGGGGCTTCCTAGCCTGCTGGTCTCGCACCAAACACCCTTCTGTAGGACTGGAGTAAAATGTTTTCACCAGTCAGTTTTTCCCTTTAGTTAATCAAAAGTCACCTAAGGCATACATCTTAGCAGAATTCAGCAGATTCCACGTCAGCTTTAAAATTGTACCTGAAAGAAAACAATACAGACCTGCTGTGACAAGGCAGGATACAGCCATGGTGGGACACAGTACAGTGACAGTCAGCCTTAGAGATAAGAAGAGCCTGAACTAAGGCAGCACAGCACTTGCAGTGGAAACAACAGTAAGACAGGGTTTACTGAGCACTGTTCCGCTGAGGACATAACATACGTCACCTGTTCATCTCCGCAGTAATCCTGAAAGAAGTGTGCTAACAATGCAGGGGTGGGCAAATAGATTAACAGATAATTAATAGATAAGAATAGAAAACCGTTTCATGTACTCTCAACCATAAACTTACTTTTGCCCACCCCTCTATTAGCATCTCCAATTTACAAATGAGGAAACTGAGGCTAAGGGAGCTTAAGAAAACTGTCCAGAGTCACAGAGCTAGTTTCTGAGAAAGCCTCAACTTGAACTCAAGTCCACATCTAGAGGCCACGCCTCTGCAGTTCTGCACAGTCTCTTAGCCTGCCTAGAAAATTTAAGAATACTGCTTAAATAAAACTCACCTAATGGCAACCAACTAGATAAAAGAAAGTAAAGAAAGGTCAAATATGACTTCAAAGTGAACTGACAAGCAGGACTGTCCTTGAAGAAAATAAAGAGAGTCTAGATGATGCCAAGTTTAAGGTCCAGCAGAAGGACCAGGTATAGGTATTAAATCAGCACGTAGACATACAGGACCCAAGCTCAGAGTGACAGACCTGAAAGAGACACTTGGGTCATCTTTGAAGAGGTGATGTTTAGAAAATTAGAAGCAGACAAGATACTCAAGGAATGTAACAGACAAAAAGGAATGGTCCAAATAGTGAATGCTTCTTTTCAGGTGGTAAAAATAATGGAAAACAGCTAGGCCCAGATGTGCTCATATGAAAAAGAAGAAGAAAAACTTCAGGAAGCAGAGGCCATACCCCATAGTATAGAGAAAGCAAAGTTGAGATAGTCCAATGTATTTGGTATTTAGAAGGTACATCAAGAAATTCAAGCCAGCGGTTTCATTTTGGTGGTAAATATTTTTAAAAACCATTTGGATCAAAGTATCAAAGGGTAGGCCTAAGTACTGTTAAATTTGATGAAATTAGAATGTAAGTTTTGGTTCAATCCAAAGAGATGAACTGCCCCAAAGAATTACTCAAGCGTAAGCTAGGAGACCAACTATCGTGGGTTTTATAAAGGGCTCCCTGCATGGAAGAGAGAGAAGGTTGGTCTGTTTTACAAAACCTAAAGTCCTACAAATGGTGTAATTTCAGGACATAGACGGCCGCCCGAACTATAAAAGAGGGAGTTTCTTTTCCAACCTATAACGATGTCTTCTCCTTTTTAAATAATTGTCATTTAAAGAAAAAATTTCATGAACAAAAAAAGTGTCAGATGAAATACTAGGCTTTTGTTTTGTTTGTCTTGCTAGTTAACTGATAATAAGAGTCATTCCCAGAAATTCTTTTAGGCCAAATGACAGGTTGAGAAAGTTTTCTGTAATATCTTCTAAGCCAACTAATGTATAACAAAGCTCTGACTCATATGGTAGAAACCAGCCTCACTTGGCAGCCTTACTCAATATACTATGGGAAGAATCACAAGGTTTAACCATATTGCAGATTAAAGACTTCTCTTAAAAATTGCTAAAGGAAATAATTGGAATGACTCATTTTCTGGATACTAAATGCTTAGACACTGGAAATAGTTAGAAATATCATTCATCAGTTTTTCTTCAGGGGGTTCAATTACAGTCACTTGGAAGAACTATGGATGTCTAATAATTAATTTCACCCTTATTGTTTTGTTCTGTAGGTTTTCTATATTAATGCAAAGCAAGGAAATAAGAAAGGAGCCAGCAATTCAGAGTATTTTGCAGCCTGTCTATATTAGTAGCCAGCGTGTACTACTGGAGTATACAGTCTCCACCACACTGAGATGTAGGTCTGTGCGGGTAGATCAGGGTGACTGCCCAAAATGCCCCTTTTCTTGAATGACCCAGATTGTTATCAAGCACTTCATTACTTTGACAGTCATTTAGAAAAAATAATCCTTAACCTCTAACATTCTAAGCATCCATCATTCACACTCAGCAACCCTGGCACAGACTCTAGTTGGCTATCTTTTCCCAGTTCCATGCCTTTCCAACTCACCCCCCTCCATCCCTCTTCTTTGCTTCACTGACCGCGAGCACCTCTGTCCTGTTCTGAGTAAATCCCCTACACTCTCCTTTTCGCTGGTATGCTTTTTTCAGTCCCTCTTCTCAACTCTATAATACCGCAAACCAGAAATCTCAATTAGCCTTCATCATAACACTATGTTCAATACAACTGCCACAGAGGAAGGCTTGTACATAATCTTTCGTCTTCATCACTCGGCAACCACCATTTTCAACAGTTACCTAATGATTTTCTAGTATATATGTGGCCTGAATTTATTTCCCCAGTCTTCTTCCTGTCTCTGATTTTTGCTACCCCTACCTGTTTTTCACTAAATATTACACATAGGGTTGCCTCACACATTATCCTGTAGCAATGTCATACCTTCAAGTCACATTTTGGCTAGAAGCCTTTGAAAACTAAATAAACTCTACTTCTTATCCCAAATTCCAGAGCTTCACATCCAACTGTCCTGGAATCTACCGTTTTCTTCTCTAAGCAGCACCTTCTTCCTTTCTCTCTGGTCATGTGCTCCAGCGTATACCGGGGCTGCTGTTAGATTTCTCCCTCCCTCTCCAAACATTGATCAGGGTCTGCTGATCCGTCCGCACTCACGGCACTCAGATCTGCTCCTTCTTGTTTGTCTCTACAACACTCCCGCAGTTTCAGTTACTGCTGAGCCCACGGGTGCCTGGAGGAGTGCTCAAAGGAGGAAAACAGAATGTATATGCTAGCTTAAAGCAAAACGGGGGAAAAACATACTTCAAGAACACATATGTGATTATTCAAGTCCTTTTCTTGGGTCCAACAAGATGAGGATGAGAAGGCACACTGAGTTCAGCAACATGGAGGCCATCGAAGACTGAATACCCAACACAGATGGTGCAACGGAAGTCACAGCTTCACCACCGACGGGCCACGGGGCTAAGAGCAGCCTTTCATTTTCCATCTCTCAAGGCCTCAGTCTGGAGATGGTGGTGATGATGGTAATTCTTGATTCCAAGCACTGCTACACAAATTCAATGAGATAACATTCACTAAGTGCTCAGCAAAGGGTCCATCTCATCACAGGCTTCCAAGTCTTTGCTGGCTGTCACTGAAGAGTCAGCAGAGGCCAAGGGCAAACCAGCTTCCCCTGCTCTTCTCTTACCTGCACGTGAGGAGAGGTTCCACACCCACCCACCCACCTTCCTCATCCCACTCATCTGTTCCCTTCTCTCTGATACAGGCCTCTCTCCGACACAGGTCTCCGCGTGTAAAATGGGAGCTACAGCGTTTTCATGAGGCAAAGCAGCATAATGGTCCCTAGTGCTCTTGAAGCAAATATATTATGGTATAAGAAAGGAAGAAGCCAAATGTCTCCTTTTCATCTGAAATTCACACCCCAAGATCCTACTACCATCTCAGCACCTTTCAGTCCCTGCTGACTACATGCACACAGCTTAAATACACGTATGAGTAACAGCAGACTACACAGCTTCCCCAGTTATTGTACCTAATAAAACTGGGTGCTGAAATGCTATCTGCCCACAATATGTCCATGGTAGAAAGCTGGTGATCTCATAGATGAAAAGCAAAAACCTTGATTCCCATTTGACATTCTTCATAGTAGTAATCCCTGTGCTGACAGGTGGCTGGTAATTTCAAAAGTAAGTATGTAGAGACTATCTGCAGATGTTTGGGAATGTATTACCAATTCTTGTCATGGGTGCCACAGGAATCTGTGGACAATGATGGCTGATGTAACTTCTACCATAAAGAGACCCATTCTCCTTCAGAACATCTGGAAGACCTCGAGTGTGAAAGCATAAGAGGGGGATGACAGAGACCACGCAGGGAACCTTGGCATTTCCTGAGCACAGAAGGCTTCACAGCATCAGCAAGGAACAGTTCTGGTACAAGCATCTAAGTCTTCACCCCACCTCACCTCCCTCTTGGGCTCAACTGCAGGATGAAAGCCAGATGGATAATTCCTCCCCCCTCTTTTTTTATCCAACAAAAGGAACAGACTAGGACAATATATCAAGTTTATAATGGCTAACAAAAGTCAAGGGGCATAGATCGCTATATTTCCTTCCTACAAGTGTTCTTTAAATGAAATGAAATGCATGTAGCTGAAATGTAACTGAAGGTTATTCAACTTCTCAAATGATGACAGTCTCAAAAAGGGACAAGTATTATTTGTCAGCAGCTGCCTTTTACTAAACAAATTAAAATAATGCCTATTTGTTCAAGGAGCTCAGGGCCTTGTTCAGAGGCAGCTTCCTACTACTTCTAATTCAATTTGACATTTCTTAATTTATGAAATGTATTAGCAGGACATATCCCTGCTATAGTTAAATCTTTCACTATTAACGATAACGTGGGCCACATAAGATGTGTAGATGAATGCATTATATGCAGAATTTATCTTCCATTTATCTCACGTTTCTTGAACTATCCCTCATTTACATTTGTAGAATAAAACAGATTTGTATATTAAAAATGCTCTGTAGTCTACTACTAGAAATTTGTATCTGAAATAAAATTTTTAAATATTTATTCTTTATATTATAGTACTAAATTCCACTTAAAATAATCAAAGCTCTTGCTAGCAATATTCTTTACAATTTCAAGTCAAAAATTAATAACTCAAGCCCTGGCTGGTAGCACAGTGGATAAGGCGCCTGCCTGCGAACCCAAAGGTCGCAGGTTCGATTCCCCAGCCAGGGCACATAACCAGGTTGCGAACAAGGTCTCCAGTCAGGTCTGTGGCTGGAGGCAGGTGAAACGCAACCATACGTTGATGTCTCTCTCCCTCTGCCTCTCTCCCTTCCCCTCTTTCTAAAAAATAATGAAATAAAATCTTTAAAAAAAAAATTACTAACTCAAATGGTTTGATCATTCATAGCTGCTAGCTCTTTTTCAGAGATATTAAGTATTATAAATTACATTTGTATGACATTTTGTGAAGCTTTTCCACACACCTATTACCTATGTTTCAGTTCAAGCCTGTGACATAGGTTGGGCTGATTATTCTGGTTTTATCATCCATGAAACTAAAGCTCAGGAAAATGAAACTGTTTGAATTATATGCCTAATAGACACAAACCAGGCTACATGAACTGAGATCTAGTTCCTAGCAGATCACTTTTGGCTAATCATGAAGCTTCTGCAACAACATATAAAGGTTATGTCTTAATAGAGAGACTGTACCTTCAAAATGTTGAGCTCTTTTCACAGTTATTCATGTCAGTTTCAGTGGATTAAAGAATTAGCCTTACTCAAAGAAAAGCCTGTCTTTGCTCTCTTCAACTGGGAGGTGACCACTAGGAAGAATGTCTTTATTTACTTGGGGACTTTGCCACCTGACAGTCTAACAATGGGAGCTACACTGAGGGTGCTGGGCCAGGTGGACACCTCTGGGAGGGATGGAACTAAAGGTCAGCATGGGGGCAGTAACTCTGGCCCCTAAGGCTCAGAAGAGCCCCCTTGATTAGGAGCACTCTGCACGATGACCACGCACGCGCTCCACAGTGGGGGCAGGGGACACCTGGAACCTCTGCACTTGAGCTTCTAGACTCCACCCATGCACTTCTTCCCTTGGCTGATTTCCATTTGTACCTTTCGCTGTCATAACAACTGCTGAGCACGACAGCTTTTGGCAAATTTTGTCAGTTTTACAAGCTTACTGAACCTGAAGAAGGTCTCAGGGAACCCCACACTTGCGGCTGGTGTCTTCTGGATTATTCTCTAACTTTGTATTTGGTTAACTTCTCAGTTCACATGAATGTGATATTTCTTCACAGGGCCAATTGGTTAGTTCTTACCTTGAAAAGAAACCCATTTTAATTTATCAGGAAAGTGCCATTTATTACAAAAACAACTTCGTGAGGCTTACCAAGACTTTAATTACACCAGTATGAAAAGAATCATTTACATGTAAGATGCAGCATTTTCTCTGTCAACGGTATTCAACTTTGCTATGATAAAAGAAATTTCAGCAATAATGCCCACTGAATAATAGCTCTTTTCTCTCTGTGCAACTAAATAAAGCCAACAATGCCGTGTGCCATTCAATGCTTACAAAGCATTAAATTGATTTTTTGGAAGAATGTTGGCAGCACAAGTCAAAAATGTAGTAAAAGAGTATCCCATATTAAGCCCTTAAAAACACTGGAAAAAAAAAAAAAAAGAACAGGAAACTGGCATGTGTGACAAATCCAACTTGGAAAGTGCGTAAGTCCGTTCATAAAGTTTCACACTTCGCTCGAACACAAAACTCCAGGACCTGTGCAGCACATGCTCCCACAGCGACCTACTGACCTGACCTACCGTTTCTGGAATATCACTTTAAGCAAACACAAAAGGACCAAAGGCGGCCTTCCTTGCTGAAGAGGGGAGCTTTCACACCACCATCAGCGCCATTCACACCCCTTACTGTATTCGAATTCACGTCAGCTGCTAAAATCATAGCAGAGAGTACAACATTTCGCATTCAGAGCCCAAATGTTTCTCTACACAGCTCTTTTGCTTTCCAGTCTCACAACAGATTCGGTGAGGATTTTCCATAGGAAAACCTCCCGTGAAGCTCAGTAAGGGCCCTGTTACCATTTCATCAGCTCACACTGGGTTTCAAGGCCCAGTTTGGTGACTTTCCTTTGGAAATGCAGATGAAGAAATTGGCACTTTATGTCTTTGATTAGAAAAGCATTTCTAGCCCTGGCTGGTGGCACAGCAGATAAGGAGCTGGCCTTCGAACCCAAAGATCACTGGTTCGATTCCCAGCCAGGGCACATAACCAGGTCTCCAGCCAGGTCTCCAGCCAGGTCCGAAGCTGGAGGCAGGTGAAAGGCAACCATACATTGATGTCTCTCTCTCTCTCTCTGCCTCTATCCCTTCCCCTCTCTCTAAAAATAATAAATAAAATCTTTAAAAAGAAAAAGAAGTAATTTCTTCCAAATTCTTTCCTCATGAGCTTTTCATCCTCTGCTCTCCTTACTGCCCTCTTTTTTCCCCATGTAGCAAATCCCTGCTCTTTGTACAAGACTCAGGTCAAATGCCACAGCCTCTCTGAGTTTTCCTGACAAAACCTGCCTCACTCCACGAGGCCATCTCTGCATCCTTAGTGCTCTTAGTTCTTAGTGCTCTGACCCTTCAGCACTTACACCTCAATGTTGTAGTTATTTGTGACACCTTTTCAGTTTCTGTACCTGCAGCATTTAGCAGGGCCACATAGGGAGCATTCGGTTAACATTTATGGAATTAATAAGTAGATGAAAGGAAAGAAGTGCTCCTCTGATTATAGTTATATTTATAATTACACCCAGAAAACACTGGTAGCCATTAACATTAATGTGAATTGCAAAAATCTTCATGAATCCAAATGAGAAGTAAATATAATTTCAAGTCATTTTAGCTATGGCACTACCAAATAGCATTATTAAATTTCCACTTGTAACAGCACAACACTGACCATATTAACAAAGACATTTTAATCCTCTCCTCAACTTGTTCAATATCCATTATCCTATGAATATCCCTGATTGTAATCTAGATGGTGTATCTGACTTCATCACCTGAAAACAATATGGCCAGCACATGAGGCAGAAAAAGAGGGTGAGCCATTCATTCAGTGGGAATAGTTATCTCACACAATAATTCTTAACGGAACTAAAGAATTGGATTCTTAGACTATGTGACTGTTGAAACCACATCAAAAACACAGTCCTGGTTCACAGACTTCATTGAGAGAGGGAGCTGGAAAACAAGGAGGTAAAACGCATACAAATACTGACAAGTGAGTTAGGCCTTCTTTGTTTCACGGCAAAGGAAACTGAAGCCCAGAGACACTGGCCTATAAAAGATCACCCTCCTGGTTGACTCTGTTTCACATTAATGAAAGGCAACCTGCATAAGGTGAAAGGTCCGTTTAACATTTTAATCCTACTGTCTCACATCAGAACCAGCTATTTGCAACAGATGTTCAGAAAAGGCCTCTCTGACAAATGGTGACATTAAAACAGAGGCCTGACAGACTTGAGGAGAGAGCAATGTAGATACTAGAAAATGCGAGCGCACTTCCTGACCGGAGAGTACAGGAAAACTGGGGGAGGCAGTGCTGCTGGGGGACACTGAGAAAGGACACAGTGGCACATAGTGACTGAGGTCATGTGACCCTGTAGGCCACGGGCAGGAGTTATGTCTTCCCTTGTGGTGGGAAACCACTGCACTGTCATGTGAGTTCATATACATCTTCTGGCCACGGTGAGAGCAGGCTTCACCGTGAGGAAGGGAAAAGCAGAAGCTGTGGAACTCACTAGGGGCGGCTGTAATGATGCCATTCTGATAGATGGCGACTGGATCCAGGATCAGTGCTTCTCAACCTCGGCTCTGCTCATGAAGCTTCTAAAAAATACCAATGTTCAGGTCAAACCCAGAACAACTGATAAAACTATTGTGGGTGGGACCAAGAATTGATCATTCTGAATCTCCCCAAGTGACTTCAATGTGGCCAAGGTTGGGAACCACTGTCCAAGGTAGGAGCCATGAAAGTGATAAAAGTGGCAGGACCCTAGGTACTGTGGAACCATTAGGAGCATATTTTTGAGATGAAGATACAGACTCAGAAATATTTTACCTACTCATCCCATTGGTTAATAAGGCAACTGAGGCACTGAGAGAGCCAGAGGTTTGCACTGGGTTATGTCATGAGGGATCAGGGAGCCCGGACCAAACGTATCCAGTGCTCTGTCACGAACCCTGGTGCACTGCTGGTAGGAGTGTAGGCTGGTGCAGCCGCTATGGAAGACAGTATGAAATTTCCTCATAAAACTAAGAATAGAACTGCATTATAACCCAGTGATTCCACTGCCAGGGATATACCTAAAGAATCCTGAAACCCCAATTCAGAAGAACCTATACAACCCTAGGTTCACAGCAGCACCATTTACAAAAGCCAAGTGCTGGAAACAACCTAAGTGCCCTTCAGTGGATGAATGGATCAAAAAACTTTGGTACATTTATACAATGGAGTTCTATGCAGCAAAAAGAAAAAGAGAACTCTTGCTATTTGTGATAGCATGGATGGAACTGGAGAGTATCATGCTCAGTGAGATAAGCCAGGCAGCAAAAATTAAATTACCACATGTTATCACGTAATACAGGAAACTAACAAACAAACAAATAAACAAAACAGAACCTGTGACAGGAATACAAGGAACACACTTTCAGTGTGCAGAGGGGAGTGGGGAGGAGGGGAAATGGGGAGCAGGAGGCAAAGAAGGGAACAGTTTAGTCAAGGAGCTAGCATGGATGACCATGGACATGGACAACATGTGGGACTGACTGTGGGCAGGGGATGGGGAGGGTGGGCAAGGGGGGGAGCAGAGGGGGAAAAATGAGATGAATGTAATATAACAACAATAAAAAATAAATTAAAAGAAAAAGAATTTCATTGATCCTCTGAAGAAGAGCTAGTTCTTACACTAGTGGGTCAGAATTCTCATTACATGCAAAAAGAAAAAAAAAAAAGACAGCTTCAGATTAAAGATAGCACCAAAACAAGGAACACTGGCTTTCTCTCTCTCTCTCTCTTTTTTTTTTTTTTTTTTTTTTGACACCTGTAATCTAGAGAAATTAATTTAAATTATAAAGTGCTAGATTTTAAGAAATAATGTTAGCCATGTTTTCTGTTTCCTGTAGCTCATTTCTATTAAACACTGATGTATTTGAATATCCCATAAGATATATCTGTACATAAATCATCTCAAATTTGGTGACAGTTGAGCTGATATAAATATATGTTTGTTAAACCCCTGACAATATAGGTGCAAAGAACCTCAACAAGATAGCAGCAAGTAAACTACAAGAGCACCTGAAACGAATTAAGCAGCATGACCAAGACAAAGGCAATATGAGAAAAGAAAATGACAGGCAAGTATCTCCAATGAACACAGATGCAAAAATCCTCAACAAAATACTGGCAATTTGAATGCAACAGTAAGTAAAAGGGTCACACCCAAGAGCAAGCTGATCATTCCTGGGTGCAGGGCCCGGGGGACGGGCTCAGTAAGCGCCCACAGGCCGTTTAAGAGCTGTTGTCTATAGAGTCTCCCACGGGTTTTCAGAGGGAGGCATTTTGGAGGCCCAGCCCTCCAGTAACAGCATTAAAACTTGGGGCACTGAATGTGGGGTCCAAACATGTTGCTCCTCAGGGAGAAGCTAGTGGTGGTAGGTTCCCTCTCGATTGTATGCCGCTGTGCCAGGGCTGGGATTTTTTCAGCCTTTCCTTCCCATTCTGATGTGGGTGTTCGCACATTTGTCTGGATTGTAGGAGTCGCTCAGCTAGTTTCTGGATCTTTTCCAAAGGGAACTGCTTTGTGTGTAGCTCCACATCTGTGGGGGGAGGGGAGCTCATAAGCCTCCTATGTCACCATCTTAATAAAGCAGATGGGATTATGTTTTTAAAACTCAAAACCAAAACAAGCGGTTTTTATCATAGACAGTCTTTCCTAACCCTGAAGTACCGATAGTCAATCTTTCCCTGGAAGGCAATGACGGACTGCTGGTTCAACCAATTGGGCTTTTTAATTCGAAGAGAAAACCACTTTCCTGTTATTCCTCTCAAGCAAATGCCAAGAAAGAAAATCTTCACAGAATCTGAAATAATTGTACAGTATGAACGGTATATTCCAGGATTCTGGACCAGAGCTAGGCAATTTTTTCCTGCAGAGAGTCAGACTGCTCCTATTTGGGGCTTTACAGGTCATTCGATCTGTTTTGATCAGCGTTTCCACTTGATCGCTGCGGTGGGAAAGCAGCTGCAGACAGTATGCAGAGTAACGGGCCTGCTGTACTCTGATAAAACTGCAATTACAGAAATGGGTAGTGGGACAAATTTGGCCCAAGAGCTTTGGTTTGCTGACCGTTATGCTAGGCAGTTACTACAACACTGTGCATGATCAATCAATAACGAGTGAACGTGTACGGTCTACATGGGCTGCTGTAACAGGCGGCACAGGCTGGTGGGCTTACGCAGCAGAAAGGGATTTTCTCAGTTCTGGAGGCTACAAGTCCAGAATGGACGCTCAGGCCCGTTCAGCTTCAGGTGAAGGCTCCCTTCCCGCCTTGCAGGTAGCCACCGACTCACATGGCTTCCCCCTCCGAGAGCACGGACAGAGAACTTGGATGTCTCTTCTTCTTATAAAAGCTTCAGCCCTATCGATCAGGGGCCCACCCAAGTGACCTGATTCAACCTTCACCAGCTCCCCACAGGCCTCTCTGCAAATACAGTCACACTGGAGGTTAAGGCTTCAACATACGAAGCTGGGGGAGGGATACAATTCAACCCATACCATTCCATACCTAGCCCCCCAAATTCATGTCTTTGTCATATGTACAACACATTAATTTGATCCCAATAGTCCCCAAGGTCTTAACTCATTCCAGCATCAACTCTGAAGCCCATAGTCTCCTCTGCATACCAGCTAAACCAGGCCTGGGCGAGACTGGAGGCATGAGTCATCCCAACCCAAACTTCCTCTCCAAAATTCCGGTGAAACCGGGCAAAATATGTGTTTCCAAAATACAACGGTGCCACAGGCAAAGGGTAGATATTCCCATTCAAATAGTGAGAAATCAAAAGAGGGAAGAGGTGTTGGGTCCCAGGCAAGTCCACAGCCCAGCAAGGCAAACCCCATTCAATTCGAAGGCTTGAGAAAAGTCCTCGTTGGATCAATGCTCTTCCCTCCAGACCCAACATCAGACCTGCTGCTCCGCAAGGCAGCCTGCCCAGGGGCACGGTCGGTGTTCTATCTGCACAGAGAGGAAATGAGGGAGGAACCTGCCCTGCCTGTGGGGCAGGAGGTAGAAGCAGCAGCTCTGGGGAGAACCTTCAAGGTCCTTCGCCCCTGTTCGTGAATGAGAAAGCAAGTCAGCAGCCACGCTGCTCTACCGTCCTGCCCTCTACAGCAGAAACTCCACCCTCCACTGTGCCCCCTCTCCCTCCCCTTGCAGTTCACACTGGAATGTTTCTGTTGTATGATCCCATTCCCGCTTCGCCAAATGACAGTCCAGCAACACCTTTGGTGTTCTCTCCTGGATACACCTTCTCGATTTCTTGCAGTATGGACAAGTTGAGAATTTTCCACATCTTTACATTCCGATCCTTTTAACTCAGCAACTCCTTCCATTCATCCCTCTCCTCTTGCATTTGACTGTGGTACAAGCAGTCAGAAGGACCCAGACTCTACCTTCAACTTTTTGCTTTGAAACGTCCTCAGCTAAACACGCAATTTCGTGGCTTGTGAGTTCCGCCTCCCATGAAATGCTAGTACACGGTTCAGCCACGCTGCCTGCTGCTTTGCAGGGAGGGCTGCCTTTCCTCCAATGAACTGCCAATAAGCTCTTCCTCATTCCTGACACCTCACCAGGATGACCCCCAACAGCCGTCCTTCCACCCACATTCTGTCCACTTTCGGGGGCTGGGTCCCAAGCCAAGGCGCCAGCACGCCCAGCTTCTGGAGAGGTTCCCTTGTGGCTAGCGGATGGCTGCCCCTCTCAGCGTGCTCACACCGGCTTCCCTCCCCGCACACAGAGAGAGCTCCGGCTTCTCGTCACTTACTATCTGGGCACCAGTTCTGCTAGATGAGAGCCAACCCCTATAACCTCATGAATCCCCTATCGCCTCATAGGTGATTCTAAATATCATCACAGTGGGGTTTGGGGCTTCCATGTAAGAATTTTTAGGGGATATCATTCAGTCCATAGCCCAAGTATCCAGACCCAGAAATCTGCTTTAATTATGGAGTTTTTGGTCCTTATATTTGCACAATACTTTATAGTTTCCAAGTCTTTTTCCTAGGCCTTACCACACTTTACACAATGTGTACAAAGACTTGGGCCATAAAAAAGAAAAAACTGTGTAGAACACTCTAACAAAGAAATGTCTCCCAACCTACTCTCCTCACAGACTTCGCTTTTGAATACAAGCATGAACAGGATCAAGAACTGACTTATCTGATGGATTACTTTATCTGTCTGTCCCATGCAACTGCTTCATTATGGTGTCTTAAACTTGTCAAGGAAAACCCTAATACATTGCAGCAAGCACATTCTTGGCTGACAGTGAGGTAAAGTTTAACTCCACAGGTCTTGCTATTAATAATTGTGGTATTGTTGATGTTAGATGCAAGTCCAAGAGATATCTAAAGTACTCTTCATCAGCATAAAACTTGGCTGGGCCATTTTTAAAAATTTCTTTGTGTGTGTGTGTGTGTAAGACAGAGAGAGAGAGAGAGAGACTTACAACTCCAAGGTTTTATCAAACAGATCATTAGAGAGGTTTCGAACTGGGATTTTCTTTTTCTAAACTATTTCAGTACCGCTTGCCAGCTGGAATCTATTGGTGGTTTCTGTGTAAGTTAGAGAGGGGAAAAAGGGGGGTTCTTGAAAGAGGGAGATGGAATGGTGGGGTCTCAACTTCCACATGTGTTCAACCAAATATAATTGGTTTATCCTGGAGTAACATTTGCAAATGGATGTTAAACTACCTATAAGATAGTGAGGTCAGAGAAATCAATTTCATTATTCTTATTTTCATTGACATCTCTAAAAGGTCAACATTTTTTATGATTTCATCCCAAATTTATTCTCATAACAGGTATTTTTGCTACTTTGACAAAATACGTCATAAGTCAATTAATATTGCAATAGTTCATCCATGGCAAAATTACTTCTAATAAATCAAGTAATACCTGTATCAACCTACCCATCAGATAAAATTAATTGTATCTGGTAGTTTCAAAATGTACACTTTAAAGAAGAGTCAAAAAAGAATAATGTAACCTTATTATTACTCTGCCTCTCAAGGAAACTGATCCATGTTGTTTTCCCTTGGTTTGGTTGAACCCCTGAAGTCATTTTCTAAAATCACAGCCATGCAGGGTTGCTGAAGCCTTCCGATCTGCTGCCAAGAGGAGGAGGCCTGGGGAGGTGGGACTTCAGTTTTAGAAACTAGCTGCAAAGCTGACCTCAGGGAAGATAATCTGAAGTCCCGATAAAAGTGACCAACGTATCATAGTAAATTGGGCTCAGTCCCAGCCAATGTCCTTACACTCTGGGCCTCAAATAGCAAGCAAGAGCTGCGTAAACAAGAGTTTGCAGGCAGCTCCCATCCTCCAGCTCCAGCAGGCGGGCAGCAAGGTTTTAACGTCGGGGAGCCTCTGAGGTGCTAACAAGCCTTCACCCATTGCTTGGGGGTCCTGAGGGGTGGGGAATCGGGGCTCAGGAGAAGGACTTTCAAGGCAGGGTTTCAGAGTCTGATTTTATTGGTAAAGATTTCCTAGCTGTCCAACTCACAGTGAGGTCACTGTCCCATTTACAAGTGTGCTCCTTAGCAATACTCAGCATGAATAGTGTCCTGCAGCTCTCAGAGAACCTGCACATGAATAACTTCTCCCCAGCATCTGAAGCAGGTCCTTCCTCACTCACTCTGTCCGAGGGAGAACAAGAGCTACGTGCACAGTAGCAGGGCAAGGACCTGCCAGGTATCCCAGCACTTTCTTGTGTGCGGAGCTTGGTGCCTTTATGGAAGCAGATGATGTCAGGCTCTTCCTTCCAGATCTTTTCCATGTGTACAGAGAGAACATGGTGGAAGCAACCCACTGTCTTGGCTGCACACAGGTCCTTGTCATCACCCAGTTCCTCCTCTTAGACATCAGTGTTCTCTCAGAAGAAACTCTCCCACCCTGTTGCCGGCACCCTCCTGCCTCCCACCTGAACCTCACGGAGACCTCAGGCCCTTGCACTCACCCTCTGCCGCCCACCCTGAGGTTCCCCCAAACCTCACAGTGTTAGCACCCTCATGCTCTCTCATCAGCCCTCTGCCACCTCTGCCACAGATCAATCTGCTTCTCTTTCTCCAGGCCAGTGGCAGACGGACCAGGCTGACCTTACAAAATTGTGTCTTTTCCTCTGATGAGGTCCCTGCCCCACTTCTGTCAGGAGTGTGCCCAATGCTCACCACCAGCCTGGAGCCCTCCCCAGCTCCCTGTGGCCCACCTCTGCAGACGAGGCTTCTGCTCACTGTCGCCAAGGCCGCGCCCAGAGCCGCTGCACCCTCACAGCCTCCCTCGCTCTCTCGCCCCGCTCTTCACTCCCCTGCCCAGAATGTCGTGTTCCTCCACATGCCCTCAGTGCCCCCACGCGAGCGCCACCTCTGCCTTGCTCCTCGGTCCAGCCTTCACTGCTGGCTACTTCCATAAATTTAAAAAAAAAAAAAAAAAAAGAGCTTCCTACTTAAAAAGAACACTGGGTATTTCACCTCCAAAAAAGTATCACCCACAAATTTCTTCAGAGAGCTGCATTTTACATGTCTCCTTCGCCTGCTTCATCCTCCACAGTCCGTCCACTTCACACAAATTCCTACACGCCTCTGACACAGAGGAACACGGGTGGTCAAATGGGTAAAATGTGTCCACTCATAACCTATTTCTGCTTCACTTCCTCAAGAACCATCTATGACCTGAAACGCGCCCTTTGTGAAAGTTTTGTTATATGTATGATTGACTCCTGGGGGGGGGGGGGGGGGCTTTATAAAAAACTGTTTCCAGATTTAATTTGGTAATGTATAAATATATTATCCATTATTCTAATGACAAGATACCATATTTTCAAGGGATAGTCAATGGAATAGAAACATATGGATGAATGCAGCATTTCTACTGAAGATAGTTTGGATTCTGTTGAAATTTCACAAAAAGAAACATCTTTCATAACTGGAGTATTGGTCCATGGTTTGTATTTTAACAAGAAGGTCAGCCTTTACTGGGGATATATACATTGCATATTTTAACGCCCACGCGGTTTTACTTATAACCCTAAAAATGTACCCCTTGCACTAGAGTCCCCAGCGCCTCTGCTTTGCACTGGCTGACTGTGAGGCTGCGGCCGGCTCAGACTGCACTCCAGCCCCTGCGCCAGGTTCCACACCAGCCAGCACCCCCCAGCCTGGGGCCAGGGGCCTGCGACAGCTGCATACTGGGTTGGGAATGCTCTGACAGTGCCTCATCGGTTTCAGAGGGAACAAAGCAGGGGCCCAGTGGGCATGTCTCCAAGGTGCGGGAATGGGGCATTTACATTTAATTATGGAGCAGTGGCTCCAAGGGGGGGAATGTTTATTTGAATGTACACAGATTATGCAGGACTGCCCTTCCCCTTAAATGCAAAACATGGCTTTCTCCCTTTGTGGTATTTTGGAATTTCACCCTGTTTTTGAGGCCAAAGCAGTGTTTAACTGCCTCTCTCGGTGTGCAGGAAGGCCTCCCGGACGCCAGCTGCTTCCCAGTGGGGATGCCTGCCCTGTAACTGCACCACTTACTCTTGCTGAGGTGGTTGGGTCTCCAACCCAAACCAAACGGGCTGTGCTGCGGGCTGCCAGCACGGGAAGCTGGGGCAGAACCCCGTGCCACCAGCTTCAAGCGCAGTCTGCCCTTCAACTTAACCACGATGCTCCCTAACATCTATTTCTGGGTTTCAACCCACTGGGACACGTGGAAGGCATGTTGCTATAATGAAAAGATCCTGAGGAGAGGGCAAATATTTTTTAACAATCAAGCATCACAGGGGAGCTTATTTGTTTCTCTCTTCCTCACAGACACATAGTTACATGATTCTGGGACTGATTATCCAATTGCAGACTCGCCTAGCCACTCATTTCCCCTCCTTTTCCCTCTGGCTCCCAGCCTGATGGACAACCCAGTGCCCGTTAGCAACCCACCCACAGCTGGGCAGGAGGGCAGTGCTTCTGCTGAGACGCAACCCCCTCTGTGCAGTGTTAGTGGCTCTCCTTGAAGAGGATATGCAGGCTATTCAATGAACCCAGGCTTCGGGGCCATGAGTAGATGTCAACTGTCTATGGATCTGTCCATCCCATGGATAACTGGGAGCTGGTCACACTACCAGACAGGCCACAACAATCTATTTCTTGCTTAGGTTCACCTCTGCCCTCTCCACTCCCCTTAGACTAAATGCTATTTCCTAAATGCCAGGGTATTTATTTTTTTAATTTCTCAGTCTGAAACCTTCCCTTACAAGTATTTCAAAGGTGGACGTCATCTCTTTCAGCAACTGAAGCACCAACAGAAAGCCCATGCATACTACACTTGCCCTGTGAGCAATACAAATAAGTAAAATCCTCCAGTTCTGCATGAAAGGTAGATTCCAGGTGTCACTTACTTCATGCACACAAAACAAAGTAAGTGATACAATCTGAGAAAGAGAAGGAAAAAAAAAATTAAGCCTGTCAGGCCTTTAGAAGTTAATAGGCTTTAACCACTCTGAATTTGATGTGAATGTTTTGAGACTATTAGGTGGGATCCTTTTTCTTCTTTGTTATATATGAGATCTATTGGATTTTAATTTTAATTTTAAACATGAGGGATTCAAAGTAAGTAAAATTAAACTGAAATTTTATCTGTGGACCAGGCTAGAGTTTTATATACATGTATATTAGACCAGTATGCTTCATCATGATGTTTTAATTAAGGAAAAGAAAGGGACTTGGGAGGAATCTAGAGTGGTGTATAAATAGAGCAAAAGTTCAAGTGAGGGAAAAAAGAAAATCGAAAGAAAAGAAATGAACATGAAAGGCATGGATCTAGAAATTGACTGTATGGTTGAAAGTCAATCGTAATGAACTAATATCACAAAATTGGCATGTGTCAGGTTCAGATGTAACCTCAATTGTCATCCCAAAGAAAAGTGAAGGGAAAAAAATACCAAAGGATTGAAACAAATAAGAAGCAAAATTATTACTTGCTAATTAATTCAAAAACCATCAACTGAACACCCAAGCACTAGGGCTGAAGAAATAAGCTCTCCTCTAATGTGGAGAACCAGAGAAATAATAAAATGAAATGTGGGTGATACCAAAATGCGAACATTACACCAACAATCCTTGAGCTAGAAGGTGATGACCTCTGGTCATCGAAGCTAGTTAACTTTCCCAAAGACTTTCAACTTTCCTTCTAAAATTAATGGTGGCACCCTGTCTGGTGTGGCTCAGTGGAGTGAGCACCAGCCTGTTGACCCAAGAGTCGCTGGTTCTATTCTCAGTCAGGGCACATGCCCAGGTTGCAAGCCAGGTCCCCCATCCAGGCCCATAGCTGGAGGCAGGTGAAAGGCAACCATACATTGATGCCCGTCTCCCTCTCTGCCTGTCTCCCTTCCCCTCTCTCCAAAAATAATAAGATTTTATTTTAATTTAAAAATAACAAACTTAAATGTAATTTAATAAATAAATAAGTAAAATTACTGGTGGCAAACTGTTACACCTTTTTATACCCATCATAACTCAATCACTAAAGAGACAGGATCATTGGAAAACAGAACTTGTGTTAACACCCACAATCACTGCCACAAAGATAGAGAGCTAACACCCAGGCTTATTAGCCTTATATCGCTTCTCTTCCTTTCGATAACATTTTACTGACCACCTGCTGCACGCTAGTTCAAATCCTTCCTCTCAGACCATAGTGCTGATGCCCCTAAACAAGCTGACTGGAGAATTCACAGGATAACAACCTAAGGTCTGATGGGAAAACTCAGTCAGGCCAACCTGCACACAACACAACCTATGCAAATGCTGCTCCGCCTTCTTCTAGAGCTATCATGGCTCTTTCATGCTTGATGAGATTTACAGCATTGCTGGCCCCTCCACCCACTTGGCTTATAGTCTCAAAAACAGGATATTTGTTAATGTAAAGACTTTGCAATGTTTGTTTAAGATATACTTCCACTGGATGGCACATATTATAATCTGACATAAAACACCAAGTGGCAATGCCTTTGGTGCAAAATAGAAGAATAAATGTTTACAATCTCTGGGATAAATGTGACTGACTGTATAGAGAACTCAATGCAACTGTGCAGCCGCAGCCCACCTGTGGTCATCAAGCACTTGACATATGGCTGGTCCAAACTGAGATGTTTTACAGGTAAAATACACCACACTTCAAATACTTAGTATAAAAAAAGAATGCAAACAATAGCATCCATAATTTTCATGATTATTCCATGTTGATGTGCTATTTTTTGATAGTTAAATAAAACATTTTAAAATTATTTCCATCCATTCTTTTTAGTATTTTTAACGTGACTACTAGAAAATTTAAAATTACATGTGTGGCCTGCATTGTTCACCTACTGAGCGGTCTTTTCACTGAACGGAACAGGTGAAAGAACGTGGCTTCACCCTGTAAGAGACCCAGCATCACCCGATGGCGGTGACCATTTGGATTTTTAGAGTTGTCTGCCATCCCCGTGTCCTTGATTGAAAAGACTTTCACTTATGGAAATTATGAAAATATAAAGCAGCAATTTCTGGAAATGCTCTAATTCATAGGAAGGGAAAAGAATCTGTCAAGCCCCAGTACCCGTAACTCAAAACTGGAAAAGCAGAACGAGGAAGCTGCTCTGATTTAACTGCTCAGGTTTAGGCAGTTGGTCATCAGCAAGTCTGCGCGTTAACACTAATTTTACACATATTACATAGCACAACAAGAGCTCCTATTTGAAGCTGGGGTTCAAGTCAACTCTTTCCTGCACCCCATTCCGAGGGGATTGGGAGCAGCACTTAGTCCGTGCTCGCAGGTGCGCACGGGAGCGCAGACTCAACGCCACGTGAGCTCCTCTGTGGGTTTCTACATGGCCGTTTCCACTCAATTCAGCCTCCTTGCTTCGACACCCAGAAACAAGATAAATTTTGTTTTCTGCGTTAAATTAAAACTTCTCAATTAAGTTCTAATATAAAAATAAAACTACAGAAAACAATGACTCTTTCCCAAAATACTGTGTCAGAAGATCTGCCCAAAGTGTAAGGAGAAGAGATCAGAGGCGACACGCAGCTGGTTACCTGGACCAAGTCCCACTGAAGAGCTAGAGACGTTTTTATAATTTGTTTGGAGTTGCCAACATTTAAAAATCACAAAATTTTACATAAAAGCCAGGCTTCTCATTTCTCTAAGAAAGCAAAATCAAAAGGATCCAAGAACTGCCATACTCCCTTCAGCTCCCACAGGTCCCGCTACCTCCCACCGGCTCCTGCTTCATCCGCCTCAGCTGACGATTCCTGCAAGCACCAGGTATGCCACCCTCGGTCCAGGGACATTTTGGGTAACAGCATAATAACGATTACATCAACATCATAGGACAACCAGCATTATTCAGGACACATGATTACGTAAACTCTTACAAGTCCTTCGGTACAAATCACACACACACTAACAAGGAGCGTGTTGATGTGCAGGCTGATATCCTTCACCCAAAAGGCTCTGGGTCTAAAAATGGGTCAAAGCTCGAATGTAGGTGAAGGACTATATTCTTCCCATTGCTATTCATATGCTAACCTACACTTTGTCGGTCTGTCTGTTTGTTTTATTATACAAGCCAGCAATGCCCAGACTGGCTTTCCACCTACCTCACTCCTAGGAATAGTATGGCACAGCAGCTTTTCCCATAGATCCCTGAGGGTCAAGGTCTTCTAGTTGCCACCAGGTCACCATGGTATCCATGTCCCCCTTGCCCGTGACAGTGAAGTGTCAGTACCTGGCTTTGCCATTCCAG
The DNA here is from genome assembly GCA_004026585.1 of Noctilio leporinus. Lineage (NCBI taxonomy): Eukaryota > Metazoa > Chordata > Mammalia > Chiroptera > Noctilionidae > Noctilio > Noctilio leporinus. Next base: position 4,781 of record PVIW01011419.1, on the reverse strand, counting down.
GGTCCAGTTGTCTTCACTGCTATTTGAGCTCAGTTCCACAGCAGTGTCCCTTGTCGCCCTGGCCTGCAGGGGACAGCTGTTCTGGGCTTTCCGAAGGTGCCAGTGTCCCCCATCCCACCCCACTGCCATTCCTTCTCACATCAGTGACCCTCACAGAGCAGTCAGCTGAGGGGACTCACGTCCTGCATTCTACAACCCCTTCTAGCATGCCCACCTCTCTGGACCTTTTGTCCCATTGCTACTACTCTGTCAAAACATCTGACATCTCTACCTCAGCTACTATAAATCATCACTGTTTTCAACTTTCAAGGAGCCAGTGCAGAAAACGAATTAGAACCAGTCCAGGTGTCCAGGCCAAGGTGTCCGGTCCTAAGCGATGGAAGAGTTTTTGTCGCTTAATCAGCTCTGCCCTCTTTAGCATGATGCTCTGTCTTCTTGTTCTAGTACCATAAAGATCCAGTTGTTTTGACGAACAATTCCTTTCATCTGATAGCATAGATAATATCTTCCAATTCAAGTCACGCTGAGACTTCATTTATTATTGATCTATGCAATGAGAAGCCACAGGAAGAGGCCAGGGTATAGCTTGTGGAGAACCATCATCTTGCAAACTACCTACCTTATACCCGCTATAAGTAGTTTCTAGGCAATTAAGAGGATATTCTCTTCTAACGCAGGAGAGAGAGCGGCTTCTCCTGCCTGGAGACATAAGATGAATCTAGGCATCCAATTTCCCAGGCTGTCATCTGAATGTGCTAATCCCAGAGCTCAGGGTTCTGTTTCTTCCCCGTTGGCGCCCTTTTCTGAGGTGTAAGAGAGTTGCCAGGGCTATGAATTCAGCTTCACCTATAATTGCTCTATTCTTACAGTCAAAGCTTGGGCCTGGCTCTTAGCACAGTCTGTTTTCTGGCTCCTGGAGATGTGGGTCCCTTTAAAAGCTATCACATAAAACTCCTGGCTTTCATACTGTCTAAAGGCAATATTTGGCTGTCCTGAGCTGGTTATAGTCTTTCTCCAGGACTTCTATGGCCATTAACAACAGCCATCCAACTACACAGGTCTTACCATTATCACCGTCCCCTCCCCACCTACACTTCATCCCAATCTGCCACAGGTATTGCAATTGTGATGTCAGATTGTCAGTTCTTACCAGCACTCTCATTCTCAGCACAAAGCCCTCACCTCTAGCTGGGAGGTTGGTGGTCCATTCTCAAGCTCTGCTTTCTCATTCCTGTTTCTGGTCTACCGCTGGGCTCTTCTAGAAGCTGACCCTGAGATAAGGGTTCAAATGCTTTATTTACGTGGTAGGTGATCCTAGACATGACAAGCAGGCCGAGAGAACCATCTCTGTGTGATGAATATTCATGAATCTAGGTGGCCTGGGCCTGATCCGTCTCTGCTAACCCAACTCAGACTTCAAGGCTGAGAGTCATGCTGTCTCCTCTTCTCCAGTGGGCAGACCACACTCATGCCCATGGCACACAGAAATAACGCCCATCTGCCATAATTCATTTCACTTCCAGAAACCATGTTTTGTGTTGCATGATGGACTGATGTTTTCCATTTTAAATAGTGGGTAGAGGAAACACAAATATCTTCAGGGCTTTGATGTAAATGACTTCTGACCATCCTCAGCACTCTGCCTAACCATGGGAGATAGCAGGTCAGCCCTACCATGCCGGGGCCTCCTGAACAACTCTGCACCACCTTTGAGAAGTTCTCCAGCTGAACTTCAGGTGAGCTCTCCTCTGAGCACCAGGAACCGTTCCTGCCAGCAGGCTCCTGAGTGCCAAACCCACCCAGGCACTGCTTCAACCGGCACCCCCACAAGACCCCTCCCCTTCTCCCACCATCCTCATTTCCAAAATCAGAAAAGCCTGTCTCCAGCTTCCTTTCAGTGAGGGAAATTCTCTGAGAGAGAGAGGGAGAGAGATTGATTTTGAGAGGTTTCTCAGCGAAAACTTCAGTCACAAGATTTCCATGTAAATTTTTACTCCTCTTCTTCCTGCTTTCAATTTAGAAATCACTTCTACAGAACACCACACCTAAACCTAACAATAGTAGCTTTAGTTAATTATGCAATATATTGCCAAATATCTGTATTTTATAACAAAATTTTAAATAAACAGATAATAATTATTAAACATTTTTGTCTACCAGGCAACTTCACTGAGTGCTTAGTAGAGATCATGCCACTGAATCTCCACTATAACCACTGCAATGGATATTTTCAGCTCCATTTTAGTGATGAAAAATGGAGGCCATGGGATGGGTGTAATATAACAGCAAGAAAATTAAATTAGAAAGAAAGAAAAATGGAGGCCTAAGCAATTGGGGTTTGAATTCAATAGGAACCCTTGCTCTTGCCCACCCTGCTGAGTTTCATGGACTGAGTAAGTATTTGCTGACCAGAGTGGACCACGGAAGGAATGCGATAAGAGAACATGAGAAGGAAATGCTGGGGGCTGGGGGGTGGGGTGTGCAGCTGGAGAGTGGTCTGGTTCCATTCCGTTCTCCACTTGGAAAACTCCAGCACGTCTTCCAAACAAAGAGCCACTGGGCTGTCCCCTCCCTTCACCTGGCCTCAGGCTCATCTTGCGACACAAGAAAACGGTGTGCATTTCACACTCATAACCGAGTCCAGTTGAGTAAGTCAGCGTCAGGTATCTCTGTGACAGAGACCAGAAGCCACTGCCGCCTTTGTGCTCGCTGGGTCTGGAGACAATGCACCTTCGGGCCTTACCTCCACACCCTGAGCCTCTGCCTCCCAGACTAAACATGCTGATTGCCAACCCAAACACACATCTTTCCTGACAACCAGGTTCTGCCTGGTTGATTCTCGTGTAGCAAGAACACTGCAAAGCACACTCTGTCCTTGGAGGAGTCTGCTCCCCTCTTCACACCGAGCAGAGAACCTGCTCTTGGGAAATGGCTAGTGGTGCCCTGACTCAGGGCTGGCGCAGGGGTAGCTGTCTGGCTATCTTCAGGAAAAATGGAAAATCTTTAAATAAAAATCAAAAGTTAAAATCTTGCTTCAAGTCCACAAGGATCAGTATTTCAAAAAAAAAACACGGCTAGAAAACAAGCATGCTGTCACTCTCCAGACATGTGGATCTAAAATTACTAACAGACACATAATTCCGGTCCTGATCTCACTTCTTGCCTGGCATTGCTTTTAACTGACGTTTCTGCTGAGGATTCAAGCTGCCTCCCCCAACTCATAACAAACCCTTGTCAAAGGCAGGTCTCCCATCTTCGCACCGCCCGTATCAACCAGGAGCACAAGTTTCAAATTGAGCCTCAAAAGAATAATTTTCTTGGACCATTATCCTGTAACGGGTTTCTAGTACAACCTTCATCAGAGGTTTAACATCTCTGTAGAAAGTAATCTAGTGAGAGAAAAATCTAGAGTCCTGGAGAAAGGAGGCCAAAGAAGCTTCAATTGGAGCTAGATTCGGCCTTTCCCTCATTCTGGGTTGGGGCAGACAAGGTGGGGAGGTGTTATTATCACACATATGGGTCTGATTCCAACTGCAGAAGTTCACTCACCCACCTTTGGAAAACTGAGCTTATGCCAGTAGACTTAGGTTCCCTGATGCACAAGGCCATGACCCTGTTCAACATGATCCCATGTAGCTCATGCAACATGAACCCCAAGTAAATACTTCAAAACCACAGTTGATTGGAATTCTCAGAGAAGATATTCTAGGTCACTGGATTTTTCTGGTCAAGTCATAATTGAATAGAAAAATCCTTCCTCTTTCAACCCTCCAGATCAAATATGTTTATAAAGGCATTTGTCTGTTTTCCTGATTTATTAACTACAGCACAAAGAATATAATTCGATCTCTATTTGATGATTTGGATACTTATGGCCCCTAAGAGCCTACTCTGGGGATCAGTTTTTTTGATGCTACAACTTTTCTGAAACAGAGGAAGAGCTAACCTAATATTAGGCTATAGTCTATGAGGGTATGATGTAAAATCATCAGTGACAAGCATTTATTGCCCTTCCACCTGTTTCTTATAAAATTATAGGGTTAGAAAATTCTAACAATAGGCGATTCTGCTTACTTAAGAAACTGAATGTTTGTGACCTTTTGTATGGCTTTTCCAGGGGGGAAAGGAGTCTTCCACCTCCGTGTGAGAAACAGCCCATTGCTCTGCAGTTGCATCGTTCACACAGACACAACGGAACTGGTTTACAACTAACATGACACAACATAAATTCAACTGAAAGCAACCTAAGCTTATGCTTCCAGACCGAAGTTGCTATTGTTACTGTTGGGTGGCTGTCCTTGTAAAACAGGACTGCTGGGGTACAGTGGAAATACTATTGAAATCCAAAAGCCTTCGCAAGTTACTTCTGCTTCAGTTCAAGAGGAAGAGACCTCTCCAGAGTTTCAGGAGAGTTTCTGAACTCGGGGCCTCCTGCGCTGCACTGCGCAGCATGGGGTGACAGCAGATGCAGCGGCATTCGCAGCAGGACTAACCGCAGCAACGGGACGTGGGATGCCAGCGGGCCCAGAAAGATCTTACACCAGCAGTTTCTTAGGCCACTGTTCTGCAAAGGCTGTGTTTTTCCTGGCAAGAGAGGAGGAGGGGAGGGCTACTCCCTGACTTGCCAATGGCCTCCTGCTTTCTGAGCAACAAGAGCACTAATGAGCACCCAGGATCTCTCCCTCCATCAGCTTCTCATTTGCCAGCAGGCCAGTGGTTAGCTTCTCCTGATGGCGAACAAACATCCTTGCTGCCAACCACTGTAACTTGACCTACCTCTT
>PVIW01011418.1:0-37666 GCA_004026585.1 Noctilio leporinus | reverse complement strand
CTGGGTTCAGTTTTGGTAGATTATTCCTTTCCAGAAATGTGTCCATTTCATCCAGGTTGTCATATTTTTTGTCATAGAGTTGTTTGTAGTAATTTCTTACAATCTTTTGTATTTCTGAGGTATCAGTTGTGATTTCCCCTCTTTCAGTTCTGATTCTGTTTATTTGGGTCCTCTCTCTCTTTTTCTTGATGAGTCTGGAGAAGGGCTTGTCAATTTTGTTTATTTTTTCAAAGAACCAGCTCCTGAACCTGTTGATTCTTCGAATTGTAGTATGAATCTGAGTTATTTAGTTCTGCTCTGATCTTGATTTCCTTCCTTCTACTTGCTCTGGGCTTTGTTTGTTGTTGCTCCTCTAGTTCTTGCAGCTTTGTGGTTAGGTCATTTTTATAAACTTCTGGTGACCTTTTTTTGGAAGGCCTGTATTGCTATAAATTTCCCCCTGAGAACTGCCTTTGCTGTATCCCATAGGTTTTGGGCTGTTCTGTGTTCATTGTCATTTGTTTCCAGGAACTTTTTGATTTCATCTTTGATCTCATTGTTGACCCCTTCATTGCTTAAAAGCATGTTATTCAGTCTCCAAGAGTTAGAGAATTTTTGGGTTTTTCCCTTGAATTTGGTTTCTAGTTTCAAGCCATTGTGATCTGAGAAGATACTTTGTATGATTTCCATTTTCCTGTATTTGTGGAGGCTTGTCTTGTGACATACCATGTGGTCTATCTTGGAGAATGATCCACGTGCATTTAAAAAGAATGTGTATTTTGCTTCTTTGGGGTAAAAGACTCTGTATACACCAGTTAGGTCCGTTTCCTCTCGAGTGTTGTTCAATGCCACAATATCTCTGGGGATTTTTTGTTTGGAAGATCTGTCCATTGTTGATAGTGGGGTATTAAAATCCCCTACTATTAGTGTGTTGCTGTCTATGTCTTTCTTAAAGTCTTCCAAGATTTTCCTTATATATTTCAGAGCTCCTATGTTGGGTGCATATATATTTATCAGAGTTATTTCTTCTTGATGGATTGTTCCCTTAAGTATTATGAAATGTCCATCTTTGTCCCTTTTGATGGCTTTCATTGTAAAATCTATTTTATCTGAAATCAGTATTGCTACTCCAGCTTTTTCTTCATGTCCATTTGCTTGATATATAGTTTTCCATCCCTTCACGCTCAGTCTGTGTCGATCTTTTGTTCTGAGGTAGGTCTCTTGAAGACAGCATATATGTGGGTCATGTTGTCTTATCCATTCAGCTACCCTATGTCTTTTGATTGGTGCATTTAATCCATTTACATTTAAGGTTATTATTGATTGATACTTATTCATTGCCATTTTCTCCCTTTGTGTCTGTATTCCTCTTTGGCTTTCTCCATTTCTTCATTTTATTTGTTTACTTAATTTTATAGCAGACCCTTTAGCATTTCTTGCAATGCTGGTTTGGTAGAGATGTATTCTTTTAGTCTCTTGTCTGGTAAGCATCTTATTTCTCCTTCTATCTTGAATGAGAGCCTTGCTGGGTAGAGTATTCTTGGTTGCAGGCCTTAGTTTACCATGACTTGAAATACTTTTTGCCATTCCCTTCTGGCTTGAATTGTTTCTGTTGAATAATCATTTGATAGCCTTATTGGAGCCCCTTTGTATGTTATTTGTCTTTCCTCTCTTGATGCTTTTAGGATTCTCTCTTTGTCTTTGAAATTAGCCATTTTAATAGTAATGTGCCTTGGTGTTGGTCTGTTTGGGTTGATCCTCATTGGGACCCGCTGTGCTTCCTGAACTGGACTGTTTTCACTCATCATGTTAGGGAAATTTTCTATCATGACTTTTTTGAACATGTTTTCCATTTCTTGTTTCTCTTCTCCTTCTGGTATCCCTATGATACGAATGTTGTTACGTTTCATGTTGTCCTGCATCTCTCTTATCCCCTCTTCAGTCTTATTCAGCCTTTTTTAATTCTCTTGTACTGTCTTGGAGTATTTGTCTACATTATCCTCCAACTTGCTGATCCGATCCTCTGCTTCCTCTAGCCTACTGTTGATTCCTTCTACTGTATTCTTCAATTCAGAAATTGTATTCTTGATTTCCTCCTGGCACTTATTGATAGTTTCCATGTCCTTTTTCATGCTGTTGTAGTTCTTAGTAAGTTCCTTGTAACTTCCCTGGAGTTCTTTGTAATTTCCCTGGAGTTCTTTGTAGTCCTCCTGGAGTTGGTTATAGTTTTCTTTGATGTGGCTGAGCTCACTGAGCTTCTCTATCATCATTCTTTTGAATTCCTTGTCTGATATTCCAGGTGCCTCTGTTTCATTTTGTGTTCTTTCTAGGGATTCTTCCTTTCCTTTTGGTGATAGACTGATTCTTTTTTTCCACATGCTGGGTGCCTGTTCTTACTTGCTTTTTATTTATTTATTTATTTTTGTTCTTTCCTTGGGTTAACCTCCTTTGCTTCCTTTACTTAGTTGAACACCCTTCTGTGATAGGAGATTTGTGGAGTTCAATGTTGCCATCTCCCAGATTTTCTCCACTTGCTGTTCTTGGTGTGTCCTTTATTTGGGCTGTCTGGTTGTATTCTGGGCCTGTGTGCTTTTAGCAGAAAAAACAAAAACAAAAAAAAAAATAATAATAATAACAAAAAACCAAACCAAACTAAACAAACACAAAAGGAAAAAAGAAATAAAAATGATAATAATAGTAAGAACAAAGGGTTTAGATGGCTGTTCATCCTTAATAATCCCTGACTGGTCCAAATGGAGCCTGGATGTGAGGGCTTTTAGTACAGGAAAAGAAAGAAAAAAAGGGAGAAATTCACAAGAGAAAGAGAAATCAATATTAATAAAGAAAGGTTTTAGGTGTCTGTTCACCCTTTATGGTCTCTGTTTGGTCCAGGTGGAGCCAGGACCAGTGGGCTTTATGAGGGAGAAAAGAAAAAAGAAGGAAAGAAAAATAATAAAAATAAAAAATTTTTAAAAAGGGGAGAAAGTCACAAGACAAAGAGAAATCAATATTAATAAAGAAATGGTTTAGGTGTCTGTTCACCCTTTATGATTTCTGATTGGTCCAGGTGGAGCCAGAATCTGTGGGCTTTACTGGGAAGAAAAGGAAAAGAAAAAAGAAAAAAGAAAAAAAAAAAAAAGAAAGAAAGAGGAAGGAAGAAAAGAATAAAGGGTTTAGGTGGCTGGGGAAAAAGGAAATACTTAGATTGAGGACTGGGAATGTGTTGTAGCCACAGAGTGAGTTGACTTTAATTCAAGAGTAGGGGGAGGGTCTTGGGTATTTAGGTGGATTGAGGTATGGGGGGGATTAAGAATATGTGAGAAGTAACTTTTGCAAAGGATATGTTGGGGATTAATAGTTCATATTGCTCTCAGTATAATTCAGGTGCTTGAGATTAGCAGCAATCCCTTTCCTGAGGCTGCCTCTTTTTCTTGGTCAGGACTTTGCAGTCTATAGTCTAGCAGGTTTTGGCGTGTGGCAGGGCCTCTGATTGTCACAGTCAGGGCTGATTCTGAGTGTCTGCCCCCAGGTAGGCTGGGCCTTCTTCAGCCGGGCTGGGTTTTAGGGCTGCCGGTATTCTGAAGCCCGCAGGGTGCCCCCTCCCACTCCTGGCAGAGGTTCCTGCCCGTGATGAGCACCCAACACCCCTGCAGGAAAGCCCAAAACCGTGCCAGTTCCTGTGACGACTGGCCCCACCCCCACAGCTCTGGGAGGAGGCTGCCCCTGTCCGTCAACAGTGCCCAGGGTCCACCTACACTGCCCCGCCCTTCCTGGGCGGGCACCACTCCTCCAAGCCAACCAGCTCTCCCAGGAGTCCTTTATGCGGCCTCTGTGATGAGCTCCTCCCAGGCATGGGCGGTGTGGCCGTTGTCTCCAGCAATGGCGGGTCAGTTGCCCCCGCTACTAGTTCCCACCTCACCGGCTAGCCATTTGGAGTTTCCATGGAGCCTGGGGGCCTGTGTGGTTGCGCAGGGCTGGGCCTACCCCCTCGCAGGGGCTTCTAGCTGCTGTTTCCCCAGTGGCCCAGCAGCACCATTTTTGGCCCTCTTGCTGCCCAGGCCGGCGCACTTCCCCGCTCCCCAGCTCCGGCTTCCTGCAGGACTCTTCTCCACCTCTAGCCCCGCAAGGAGCCTCCTCTCCCTGTTGCCGGAGCGAGTCTCTCACACAGTCCCTCCTCTGTAAGAGTTCAATTCTGTGTTCCCTACAGTGTTTGCCCTCGCTGCCCACACCTCACTGTTGAGACTTCCAGTGGCCAGGGAGCCCGGAGCTGGCCTCAGTCAAATGTGCCCCTCTGGGCAGAGCTGCCACTGTCCAGAGCCGACCTCGGCCCGCAGGCCAGTCAGTCAGGAACGCCTCACCTACGACATGTCCTGCTGGTCTCCTCTGCCTCTGGGCTGTGCTCCCCTGTGTCCAGATGCTGACCGCCCCAATTCTTAGTGTCCTTAAGACGTCTCATGCTCCCTATCTTGTCCTCTAGCTGCTCTGGTGCTCGAGAACACCATCAGCACTGCTCTCTACTCTGTCGCCATCTTCTCTCCGATTTTCACCCTAGTTTTATTTTTTAATGTGACTAATAGAAATTCTAAATTATATTGTACATGTGGCTTATGTGGTTTGCATTATATATCTATGGGACAGTATTGTTATATATATTATAAATACAGTATATATATATGTGTGTATATATATTTTGGATATGTGTGTGTGTGTGTGTGTGTGTGTGTGTGTATGTGTGTATTTTTTTTAATCCTCACTTGAGGACATTTTTTCATTATTTTTTAGACTTGAAGGACCTGAGCTGCTGCCTGTGCTGAAACAAAGAGGGTCTGTGTTACCGACTGTGCACCTGATCACCAGGTTCCCTATTATCAGAGGCAATTGTGGCACAGCTGCTGGCATCCTGCTGAGAAACAGTTACGCCCCCATTGCCCCTTACCCTCTTCCTTGATCATTTCCCAGAAACAAGGACCGTAAGTCTCTTGACAGCCATCCTTAATCACAGGACATTGTTCTTTAGAAAACACCTATACCCTGGACTCTGGAGCCAACCAGCAGGGTGACCCATCCTTCTGAGAGTCTGCTCCATGCCCTTAAAATTTTCTCTACCCTTCCTTTAAGACTCTAGTCTGCTCAGTCAGGCTACCTGCTTTAGTAGAGGCTTTCAACTGGTCCACCTGACTCCTCTCTTCTCCCAAGCACAAACCTAAGAGGTTGCCTCCCATACACACCCAGACGAGGACATATGTACCCTGACCAGAGATCTAACCCACAATCTAGGTATGTGCCCCATGGGGAAAGGAATCTGTAATCCTTTGGTTATGGGACAATGCTCCACAACAGCCAGGCCATTTTATATTTTGATAAGGGTTTGGGTTGCACAGACATATGTGTTTGTCAAAACTTGAATGTTTGCTTAAGATTTCTACATTTCATTATATATAAATATTGTCTGGAAAAAACCAGTAATATATAAATATTAAGTTTTAGGTAATGATATGCATACTGAAATATTTAGGAAGAAGTTACAGGTCTGTAACTTATTTTGAAATGTGTTTAAAAATAAGATAGATTGATGAATGGAGAGAAAGGTTGATAGGTAGATATGCACCAGACCAAATGTAGTAAAATATTTATGGCAGAATGGTGGTGGGTATTCCAGTGTTCAATATAGTAATCTCTATGCTTGAAGTTTTCCATAGTAGAATTTTGAAAATACAATTCTCATATTTAATATCACACTTAATGGTGATATATTAAACATTTTCTTCCTAACAGCTGTTCTCACCTGGGGGGGGGGGCGTGATTTTGTCCCCCAGGGGATATTTGGTGATTCTAGAAACGTGTTTGGTTGTCATCACTGGGGAGGAAGAGGATGCTCTGAGCCTCTAATGTGTAAGAATCCAGGGGTGCCACTTAGCATGCTATAATGCATATGACATTCTCCTAAACAAAGAATTATCTTGCCCTAAATTTCAATAGAGCTATTCTTGAAAAACCCTGCTCTAATATCACAAAGAAAAGGTTTCTGCTTTTACTATTTTTATTCTACATTGTACAGCAGATCCTATCTAGTATAGTAAGTTAAGAAAAAAGACAAAACATTTCCAAAAGAATAAAATAATACTGTTTAAGTTGCACATAACATAACTACATGGTTATTTAAAGAAAATCCCAAGTAAGGAATCTATTGTTAAAGTTACTAGAATTATTAAGAACATTTAGCACAGTCATGGGATCAAGGTCAATCACAAAAAATCAATTGTGTTTTTCATATTAGCCAAAGACAACTGGGAAATAAAATAGAGAAGCAATACCATCTGTTTATGATTTGGGGGTACACAAAGATTTTTTCAGACAATGTTGTAGGATATATTCTCAATTGCAAAGATCTCTTCAAAATATGATTTATTTGACAACAAAACATAAAGGTTGATTTAAAAAGATTGGGAGTTTGAGCAATGCTGGGGTTCCACTTAAATGTTTATTTTATCTTCTTTATAGTAAAGTACACCTTCTCTAAATATCTTCAAATAGAATTTGGATGGAAGTGAGGGAGAGGGAGATGGGGAAGGGTATGCTTCTAAGAAGTTTTACCCGAGCTATACCAACTAGCAAGCATTTACTTTTACAGTTTGTTCATGAACTTCAAGCTAATAGTAATTCATTATGTTTGCTTTGTGATCTCATCACGTATTTTCTCACTGTTGTAGTAATTCATACAGAGGGGTGAGTCTGAGGAGTTTTAGTTGACCCTAGAATAATACAGGCTTGAATTGTGCAGGCAGGTCAACTTATGCCTGCACTGTTTTCCATTCACAGTTGGGAGTCTGTGGATGCAGAAGGCTGACTGTCTATATTGTATTGATCTAGGCTGTTTTATGTAGGGGACTTAAGTATCTGTGTACTTGGGTCTGGAGCCAATCCTTCACAGATACCTAGGAATAACTAAGTTTTAGGAGAATGAAATTAGATATGAAAGTTTGACCACATGGGGGCCTGCACTCCTAACCCCTCATATTTCAAGGATCAACTGCACTGTATCCATCCAAGATTGGATAGAAGTGCAAAATCCAGAGGTACCAGGGGCTGGGACCCAACTGTTTATATTGGAAAACATCTGCCCCTAAGTGGACCCCTGCAGTTCAAAGCCATGTTGTTCAAAGGTCAACTGCATTTGCTTTGGTCTTTTTGTGTCCAATAGAGACTCAACTGAATATCAATACATTGTACTACCCATTGAATAAAGGTAAATGTTTCCTATTTCACAAGAAAAGCATTACAAAAATCATTGTTTAAAAACATGAGTATGCCTTATAATGTGTGCCTTTCTTTTACTAAAAGCAATGCTACCCAACAGTACAGCTAATATATTCTCTTACCAAGGTCCCAGAAATAAAGGGGCTAGAAAGTTAACCTAAAATCAGATTCCCATACAGATGCAGAACACATTATAGTAATCCCTTATTTACAGCCTTTTCATGCAAGATGCATGTTTAACCCACTAAACATACAAATATACAAAGCAATATACGTACATATGATCATTAGGGTCTGACCCTTTCCACAGGACAGTAATCTCCCTATCATCTTTTGACTAATTCATTTACTATATATGCAACTAATCTTAATAGGACCTCAGTATCTTTATTCTGGAAATTATAAGCATGTTTACTTCTAGTAACAGCACATGACAGTAACACATCAAATCATGGCACAAAATGCTCAGTTTAGCAAAAGTATCCTCTTACAACCACTCCAAACTTAAAATGTTTCAAAGTGAATTTTTTAATATTTATGCCAAAATTCATTCTACCCACAAGTATTATATTTTAAATCTCATTAACAGCAACTGTATTGGTTTAGATCCTCAAGTTAAAATTCTCAGAGCCCCTTGCCTCCCTTGTTCTTGTCATAGCTCACATCAACCCACTGGTAAAATGCCAGGGTGATCAAGTTTGAAAGCAGTGTCATACTGCAGTTATAAAAGAACACAGTTAAGCCCAGGCCCTCTGGCTTGAACTTTTAAACACTTAAGTTCTGTCACTTTTACCTTTTAAACATCCTCTTTATCATATGATATCATTAATTATCATGGAGAATTTTATTCAGTTCCCCAGGTACTTGTCACTGGATGTAAACACAGGACTTGGGTTGGTTGCAAAGTTGGTTAGAACAGTCAGAGCTTTGCATGGTACTGGTTGTGGCTGTGGTATTGGCCTGTCTCTTGTGTTATAACTCTCTGGCAAACAGTTCTTCAGAACATCTCCCTCCCTGGAAACTAAAAGCCCGAAGGCTATTAAAGCTTTGCCTCTGTGCCCCAGGGACATGGTGCAAGTCTGGTGTCCCTGGCCCCAGCACTTGGCAGTACCTTAGTCATCCTTGGGTGATGTGGAAATCAGTGTGTGGTAGAGGGTGGGTGCAGGGGGTGAATTCTGCAGTTCAGTGAACCCACTAGTGTGGCCAAAAGCCTTAGCCACTATCTCCAAGCTCTCCACTTGGACTCAAGTCCTAAACATGTGGATTATGAATTTAAAGTGCCATCTGTACCTTGCAGCTCAGAGGAACTTGTGGTCTTTATCAGCACATGACTCAAGGTGAGACCAGTAGACTGGTTCTTTCTGGCTCTTCTGCACAAATACAGCTCCATTTCAAATGATTCATGTATTCCCTCAGATGTAGTAGTTCCTGGGCCTTGGCACAGGGAATGGACATAAACAAGCAGGTGTGCTCTCTTTCTTGGTGCAGCCAGTTAATCCATTTGGAGGAGTAAGGAAAACTATCATCCTATGCTACAGTTTACTGCCCTGTTCCAATGAGGCATTTCTCAGGCTCCATGGCTAAAGAAGATGTCATTCCAAAGAACCCAGTTAATAACCTCAAGGATATATCCTAGTTACCTAGTCCCATGACTTTTGACTAGAGAGTGCATGACACCCTCTTCTGGCCATCTTGAAAGAGTCTCACCCTGAGCCCACGGTCCTGCTGACTGTGCCAACTGATACAGGGCATTACCTAAACTCCAAAGATCTCTGCAAAATGTGGTTTGACAGCAAAACATACAAGCAGATTGAAAAAAATCAGGAGTTTCAAGGTGCTGGGAGGTCCCATTGAAATGTTTATCTTGTCTTCACAGCAATTATACCCTTTCTGACAATCCAGGTGGTAGTTGTGAAGGGTGGTGGGAACTCTTGAAATGTTCATCTGAGTATTATCAACTAATAATCACATGCATACTCTTCAGATTGATATTTATGAAATTTTGTAACAGCTCACTTTCAGTGGTTCCTTGGCATTTGCATAATGTTTTAATGCTGCACAGCAGTAGACTTTGCTCCATGTCCTTAGGTGACAGACTGGGAATAGGCTTCTGTACCACATAGACCTCACTACAATGCAACAACAAAAAATTAGCCATAGAAGGAAGTAATTGATAACCTGGACCAATAAGATTTCTGCTCAGCAAATATACCGTTAAAAAATGAAAAGGCAAGCCACAGATTAGGAGGAATTATATTCAGAATATATATATTTTTAAATCTAGCTTCACCCTAGCTGGTGTGGCTCAGTGGATTGAAAGCCAACCTGAGAACCAAGAGGTCACTGGTTCGATTCCAGTCAGGGCACATGCTTCGGTTGTGGGCCAGCCAGGTCCCCAGTTAAGGGCCAGGAAGAAGCAACCAATCCATGTTTCTCTCTTCCTCCTCCCTCTCTCCCTCCCTCCCTCCTCTCTGAAAATAAAATCTTTTTTAAAAATTGAGCTCAATAATAAAAAAACAACTCTTTTTCTATGGAGCAAAAGACTTGACCTAATGTAATGGGGGATGATAACACTCTCCTCCCCTCCTAACTACCACCCACCTGGAAATAGGGAAAGGGTTAGGAAGCAATAAGGACAGCTCAGGAGTGGCAATCACAGTGCGGCTACTGAACCAGCATATGTCTCCCTGGCAACCAGGATGACTGCACACTGACTGTGCAGGAGATTATTAGTTGGGGGGAAGCCTTTAAAAGGGAGAGTGCATAGACACGTGGCTCTCTTGAATTCTTCCCTTTCTTGACCACTAGAGGCTGGAGTTCCTGGACCCTGGGCCTTGGGGACCCAGTGGTCCAGGAAGATTCTCAGGGTCCCTCCCCAAGTTCTCCAGGGCCTGCTTGGAGCACAGTGGGTACTGGTCTGGTAAGAAGGGAGGAGAAGATGCTTGGGCAGATGGGCCCTGGGAGCATGATTGGGCAGCAAGCCCCGCACCCCTTCCCTGCATGGAAAGTCATGTGGCAGCTGCCCGACAGCCTCCAGAATGAGCATGTCAATGATAATTTCCCACTGCCACTGCCACTGCCACTCTGCCCACTTAAGCCTGGGCAGCCTTAACAGACCTGTTGGTGATGGTCCTGAAGGGAGCACAGGGGGAAGAGAGGTGTTAAAGAAGGCCTGGGGAGGTGAAACCTGGATGCTGTGCATCCAGGTGAAAAGCTCTGTACCCCCTCCCCACACCCACACCCACACACAGGAATCCACAGACCCAACTGGAACTGTGCTGCATGGGAGACATCAGAAGGTAGTGGCCAGAAGAAGAGGACAACATGCTATAAACAGAATGCCTAGACACACATACTCCAAAAGATGCCTGAAGCCAGACAGTAATTGGAAACTAGTTAAGCCACCTATGTTTCTTTCTTTCCTTCTAATTTAAGATTTTATTTATTATTTTTTTAGAAAGAGGGGAAGGGAGAAAGGCAGAGAGGGAGAAAGACATCAATGTATGGTTGTCCCTCACCTGCCTCCATCTACAGACTTGGCCGGAGACCTGGCTTGCAACTTGGTCATGTGCCCTGGCTGGGGAATCAAACCAGCGACCTCTGGGTTCAAAGGCCAGCACTGCCACCTATGTTTCTTAAAGGATGATACTTAAGGTGGAAGAAGAAGCTCTTGGTATAATCTTGAACTGAGCAGGAAGAGGGTGGTAGGGTGTTTTCATTGGGTGTCTTAGAGGAAATGGGCTTTCAGGAAGAAACCTGCCATTATTTCAAATTATATTGACTTTGAATAAAAAATTACTTCCTTTCCACCAAACTCTGGATCCAGAGTTTTTGCCTGTTAGAGATGAGTGGTAGGACCCCACTGGTTGGTTATTCAGTAACACTAGCACTCCACCCAAGTATAGAGTTGGTCGTATGCATGGTAAAGGTACTCAGCATCATCCATCAAGGAACTATTAATTGAACCTCAATGTGATAGCAGTACATATCTACAAAAATGCCCCCAATTAAAAAAATAGCCAAAGTCAAAGTTATAATACTAAGTGTTGGAAAAGATATGAGGCAACTGGAATTCTCATACATTACTGGTGAGAGTAATAAAATGGGAGAACCACTTTGCAAACTGGTAGAACAGTATGAAATTAATCATGCCCCTACCAATGGGCAGCAGGATACTTTTGGGTGATGGGTATGTTTGTTACTGAACAGGTGGGTCTGCTTCAGGACAGCCTGTAGTGTGTGGGTTCTTTTTTTTTTTTTTAATTGTTTTTATTGTTGTTCTATTACAGTTATCCCATTTTTCCCCCATTGCTCTCCCTTGCCCCACCAACCCCAGTGTGTGGGTTCTTGACTTCACGTAGGAAAGATTTCACAACATGAGTCCAGGTGATTTTGAGAACATGTTTACTTAAGCTGGGTACAGTGAAACAAAGGAAGGGCTTAGAATACAGGACGTAATAGAAGAGAGCCTGGGCAATGCTCTGTTTTAGCTCCCTAGTAATGTTATAAGAAAGGAGTGAGCCAAAGGAGCACTGCTTTCAGTTCACTGGAAAGTCAGAAAAAAAAGGGACGTTTAGCAACTAGGTAGGGGTAAGCCAGGGTCAAGCTGCCACTGTCCATTGCTCTTCTGGCTGCAAGTCTCCTGGGGACCCTTAGAGTTAGGAGGAAGCAAGAAGTTTGGGCCCAAGAAGGGGCATGGGCATTCTCTAGAGCAAGCTGGCACTGAGTTTTTGTCCTGAGGGCTTTTGATCCTTCTAATGGTGAGACTCTTAGGGGAGGGTTTCAGCAGAATATTCATCAGCTTTCCAGGTGCATTTTTAATATGCTGATGCATCAAACTGAGTGCATAGGAGGGTTTGGAAATATTCTTTGGTCTGTTGTACTGTGTTACTTTTATCTTAGGTCTGTTTAGCTTTTAATTGAATTTATTTCTTTCCCAGACTTCACCTGTCCTTGGGTTTAGGGGCACAAATGGCTTTAACTGGGTCTCTGATTTCTATTTCCCAGGCCAGGATGATTTAAACTAGGTACCCTTTGGTTAGGGATGATAGGTTATAACCAATTGCTCTGAAGTGTCCTTGGTTAGGGGAGGATCAGGTCTTGTAATTCATCAGCCAACTATTAGTTGGTCAAACTTTTTGGCCTTAATTTTGTCTCAGTCTCCCTATTCCACTTGCTCAAGAATTTTCCTAGCTTTTTTCTATCCTATCACAGTTGCAGAGATATATACATAGGCTAAAAATCATCAAACTTTAAATAAGTGAACTTTATTGTATGTCAATTACATCTCTAAAACTTAGGTCTGGGCTCTGTACTTAGGCTTCAACATTTGGTAGCAATGCCTTGACTTACCATGTTCACTGGACCCTGGGAGAGAATTATGCTTTACCCAATGTCATTACTTGAAAATAGAATACCAGAAAGGGTTATTGTAAGGTGAATCACCTGCACAGGGTAGAAAACCCCCACCATCAGCCAGTGAGGTCAGTGAACCCAGACAGTTGTAGTTGTAACAGTCTAGGTTTTGCAGGTTTGTAGGCTTCGCAGGCTGGGCTTTGCAGATGCTTCTGGTATAACTAGACGGGCCACTAGGCAAAAGAATGCCCTGAGCCATGTCCCCACTGGGTCCCTGACCCTCCTGTGAATGAATGGAACCTTGGAAGGTTACCTGCCCACTAGTCTCTAACCAGGGGGCTGGTAGATCACTTTGGCCCAAGTCCATGTAACAGGAGGCAGCCACTGACTTCAGCATCCCCAATCTGTTGGGACTTGCCACTGATGACTGATGGTACCTGGGCTTGGAGCCCCTGTCCCAGACCATCTTGAGGGCTAACCCCAGGGTATTCATGGTGGTGGCAGGTAAAGTGGTCTCCTTTCTTACTGACATTGGGATAACCTACTCCCTCCTTTTTGAACTTGCAGGTGCTTTACACCCTGTCCCACCTCTGTTGTTGGAGCTAATAGGGTCTGCACCAAAATTTTATCTACTAAACATTTAGTATGCATGATAGGACCTTTGACTGGTAATGCCTGAATGCTCAGTTTCTCTCTTGGGATGAGGTATCTTGGACAAACTAGGTGCATTCCTATCCCTCAATCTGAATGGGGACATCCCCTGAAGACACCCCCAACCCCTGCCCCCTACTTTCTTCCCTCCATTGTCAGCCTCCAGTGTATTCTCACCTTTGGGGAAAAGTTTTGTTTTCTATGTAAGTTGTAGAAGGTTGCTTGCATTGCAGAGGGTTTGTATAAGTCATAACTGGTCTGTGTAAGTTGACGAAAGTGAAGGGGAAGCAGAAAAAGAAAGGACTTAAGAAAGTGAAGGAATAAGGAAAGAGACATATGCCACATTCATATATGGCATGGGAAAGAAGGACATTGAAAGTAGAAAAGAAATATAAGGAAAAGAAAAAGGATTGGAAGTGGGTTATGGTTAAATCTGAAGGAGTAAAAAGTAACTTAGAAACTTTGTGAATGTTGCAGAAGGTCTGTGGAAAGTTGTAAAGATGAGTATAAAAGGTTTGTGAAAGGTATATAGGAGGTTTGTTGAAAGTTTATGAAGGTTTTGAAAATAAATTGTATGATTTTAGTGATGGAAGGTATAAAGCATGGAAATGTAATTTTGAAGGACAAGGATTTTCCCTCACACTGCATGTTTTTCTCCCTACATGATTCCTCTAGAATTTAGCATTCTGAAGAAGTAATGACATACGATTTCTGCATAAAACTAATGTGATCAGTTAATTAAGCTATTCAATATTTCAGAAACCTCTCAGCTTTCCTGTTACAGGCACTCAATACAGGAACATCTCCAGCAGCTCTCCGACTAGCCAACAGACTCAGCCTTCAGGTTTGCCTCAGACACATGAATATCTTTTTTCTCTGTGGGCCACAGGCCCATCTGTGCTTGCTTGCCAATTTGATGGTGACCTGCACTCTAGCCTTCCTGGCCACCTCCTTACAGGTGATGGCACCTGACTCTGAAATCTCTATCCCCCTTTCCACTGCAATAAGCACAAAGTGAGCCCTGATACTAATTCCCATTAAACAACTCATAGTTCAATCTAACCTCCCCCACCCTCAGAGCCATAATCCTACCTCTACAGGCCCCCTAGTACTCCTCGTGCTTATGCTTCTAGTAGGACCTTGTTTAATCTGCTTGTTAGCTTCATCCATAGGACCATCAAGGCCACCACCATTCAGATGGTACAATCCATTCTATTTGTGACAGACTGCCACTACCAGCCCATCCACTGCCTAAGTAACAGTGCCAAGCCTCATGACCCCCTTATACAACAACCTTTTGTCAACAGGAAGAAGTCAGAATGAGCATGTCATCCCTTTTTCCAGCACTGCTGAAGTCTTAGCCCCATCATCTTTTCCCTTTTTATTACAAACAAAAAGGCTGGAAATGTAAGGTGAATTGCCTGCACAGGGTAGAAAACCCCCACCACCAGAGCCAGTGAGGTCACTGAACCCTGACAGTTGCAGTTGTAATAGTCTAGGCTTTGAAGGTTTGCAGGCTTCACAGGCTGGGCTTTGCAGATGGCTCCCTTGCAATTGAAACAAAGGCTTGACAGCTAAAAGGCAAACTTTCATACCTCCACTAGCCTATACAAACCAGGGAAGGCAGAGGTATAAAAACCCCAACTGACAGCAGCCTGCGGCTTGATCTCCAGTAGCTGTGACTCTGGAGTGAACAATCCCCTCTCCCCTCAATTTTCCCCCTACCTTCTTCACCTACCTCCCCCTTGCTCCCTAACAAGCCCTTCCTTTCCTGTTGCCTAGTTTGCCTGGTCTCTGGTTTCCTTGGGTAGGGCACCATATGACAGTTACCATGGGGAAAACATTAAGATAATTAGTATGGCAAGGACAATCAAAACTGTCTCCAGAGCACTGGATATTTCCGTGCCCCTGAATAGTATTTAACACAGTTCAAGACTCCTCTAGGTAACAACTTTAAAGTTGGTTTGAAGGGTTTTTTTTTTTTACGTGGGGGCAGGGAAAGAGGCAGTGAGGGAGAGAGACATCAATGTATGGTTTCCTTTCACTTGCCTCCAGCTATGGACCTGGCTGGAGACCTGACTTGAAACCTGGCTGGGAATCGAACCAGTGACCTTTGGGTTCTCAGGCTAGCTACCAGCCAGGGCCAAAATTGGTTTGAAAGAGAAACATGTTACCTCTACAGCATTGCTTGAGCATGTATTTCCACAGTCCTTGGAACTACAGGTGCTGGATTACACTTAACACTGGACAGTAGTGACAACA
Organism: Noctilio leporinus; assembly: GCA_004026585.1. Taxonomy (NCBI): domain Eukaryota; kingdom Metazoa; phylum Chordata; class Mammalia; order Chiroptera; family Noctilionidae; genus Noctilio; species Noctilio leporinus. Next base: position 22,162 of record PVIW01011418.1, on the reverse strand, counting down.
GAAATGATTATAGGAGACTTATAAATTTCCCGGACATACAACCTGTGAAGCCACATTGGGGAAAAGAGAGGGCTTTACTCCAGCCTTCCCTGGGGTTCCAGATAAACATGTCATCATGGCCAATGTTCCTTTTAAGAACTCTAAATGGATCTGAAGTCAGAACTGACATTTTTAAAGAAGGAATTACCAAAGCCAATCTTAAATAATTTAAGGTGGGAATGAAACTTGAAGCAAGACACAGAAAGAACCCTTATCTGATCTGCACTGCAACTATCGCAGGCATTAAAGGAGATAGAGTTTAAATGGCATTTGATGGCTAGAAAAGCACTTTCCTATTTCTCAACTTGTGTCAAGTTGCTAGACAGAGCCATCCTATACCAAATGGAAGGCATTGCTGTGACAACCACAGCAGTGACATCTGCAGTCTGTGTCTCTGGAAACAAATGGGAAGTCTGGGTCTCACAGGGATCAGAAGGGAATCCCACAGCTGTCTGCACTTGCTGATGGGACCACAGGCATTGGCAGGCCACGAACCCATGTGGATTGTACCCTCCAAGCTGGATCCCTCCTGGAATGCTCCATAGAGGAAATGGGACTGCTATCCCCTCTGGTGGGGGAAAACACTACACCTTCAGTGAGAAAACACTTTCTCAAGATAAAATGACAAAAGTAAATCAGCAAAAGAAGACATATCGGAAAACAGAAGTGCCAAATGGCATTCTCAGAAACCTCCACACCTTGCTATTCCTCTTCCCTGAGCACTCAAAATAGTGCTACTTGCACCAGATGTGGAAGAACTCTCTCAGGAGGAAGTTACATGCCTATATGTCTGAAGAGCAAAGGCTTGTGGAAAAACCTACTAATTCAACCAACCATCTCTCCAACCCCTGCCTGGTGAAACTCCATAAATTCTTACATATACTAGGAGAATTCCTTTCAGTCTGTATGGTGACATCAAGCTCAACACAAGTTCTGAATAAACTCATTGATGTCTACAAGAACAATTTTCCGGTCAGTAAAGGAGAATCAAGTCTGTCTCCAGAGCACTGCACCTTCCTGTGCCTCTGCACAGCATTTAACACAGTCCAAGATTCCTCTAGCTAACAATTTCAAAGTTGGTTTGAAAGGGAAGCATGTTACCCTTACAACTTTGCTTCAGCATGCATTGCCATAGTCCTTGGAACTACAGGTGCTGGATACAGTTAACACTGGACAGTAGTGACAACAGAAATGATTATAGGAGGCTTATAGATTTCCCAGACACACAACCTGTGAAGACACATTGGGGAAAAGAGAGGGCTTTACTCCAGCCTTCCCTGGGGAATTTTTTCTGAGGAGAATTGAAGTTCCAGGTTAAAACTGGAGCTGAGTTCAATGTGCTGAAACAGGATTCTCTACCCAAACTTCATGCTGGTCTGTGGATAAAGTGATACAATTTGTGACGTAGGTAGCTCCTCTAACTTTGGCACTACCCAAAAGCTCTTCAGGAGACATGAAACCAATGCAGATTCTGCTGTAGCTGAAGGGTCAATGTGATGAGATACATGAGACTGAAGCTAAAGTCAGTGATAAAGATAGGTCACCATGTCAAAAGACTTGACAGAGTTTGATATCCATTCAGGCTATACATACTTCTCAGGTGCACAGATGCCTCCCTAATTAAAGAGTGTGTTTGTTTCCCTGAAGTCTTCTTTTATCAAAAGGTTCACCTGAAAATTGTAATAACATTACAATCTACTTCTCTAAAAACTACTAAAATTGTATTAGCATACTCAGATTGGTAGTTCTATGTATCATTTTTTGCTGCAGTGTATTTTATTTTTTATTTTTTTGAAAAAAAAATCTTCTAAAGATTTTCTTTTCAGAGAGAGGGGGAGGGAAGGAGAAAAGAGAGGTAGAGAAATGTTGATGTGCAAGAGAAACATCGATTGGTTGCTTCTTGTGTGCCCCCAACTGGGGACCTGGCCCATAACCCAGGCATGTGCCCTGACAGGAATAGAACCAGCAACCTTTTGATTTGTAAGCCAGCACTCAATCCACTGAACCACACCAGCCAGGGTGCACAGTTTATTAATATACTTTATTCAGGAAACTGGAAAAAATATAATTGTAATAAACATTTACATATAGAACAAGAAACCCCAAGAATAAAATATCAGGGATTAACAATTTCTGTAAATACATCCACAAAAATGCTATATTAGGAGAGCATTTAAAGGTGTGGCTAAATCAGGGTTTCTCAGCTTGACACTATTGACATTTGGGGCCAGATAATTCTTTGTTGTAGAGAATCTTCTGGGCATGACAGGTTATTTAGCAGCATCCCTGGCCTCTACCTACTAGATGCTGATAATACTTCCTCTTCCTCTCAGTTGTAACAACCAAAAATATTGACAAATGTCTCCAAGGGGTACATGTGGCACTAGCTGTGTACTTGTCATGCATAGGAGGACCTCCTTCAAAGGTGTGTCTTTCTGGGTTTGGTAATTATAATCTAACATTATATAATTTGTATGCATATATGATTCACTTATAATTTGATTTCATAATGAATTTGACTTTTTAAAAAATTATTTCGAGAGAGAGGGAGAAAGACATCAATGCATGGTTGCCTTTCACCTGTCTCCAGCTATGGACCTGGCTGGAGACCTGGCTTGCAACCTGGTCATGTGCCCTGCTGGGAATCGAACCAGCGACCTTTGGGTTCACAGGCTGGTGCCTTATCCACTGTGCCACCATCCAGGGCCTGAAACTGGTTCTTAAGTGACAGTTACTTACCAAATTCAAAATAAAAATGAATTGAGAGTTTTGCATTAAAAGGCTGACAGAAGCACATGTTTGGTATTACACACATAGACATCAAAGCTTTTGGAGGTTTCATGTATAATTGCTCTTCAGGTTGCTAAGACTAAAAATCTGTAATTGCTGAGTGATTAGCAGAAGATTGCATTGGGGATGTTTGCTTCGAAACATTTGGTGAAACAGGATTCAAGTACCACTTTCCAATCTGATGTGTTTAGGAACTGGCTATTAAGATATAAGACCAACTCATAGAATATATAAAGCTATCCATTTTAACTGCAAGTGGCTACTGCATAGATAATTACCAAAGAGAATTTTTTGGTATTATGTAATTTGAACAGGATAGTGAAAAGATATTTTTCCAGCTTTATTATTTACAAACACAACTAGCTCTGAATTTAGTAAAATTATGAAGGATTGATTATATTGTGACAAATATGAGTAGGAGTTTATTCTGACAGCACAACCTTAGTGAGATAAAAACATTTGGGGTTACCCATATTGAGAGCTTGCAACTGCCTATCATCAGTTTACAACTTCCTTTAGGAAAACTCCGGGAAATATGTAGGCAGAACTAAGGAGCATGCTTAGTGATGCAGCAAAACCTGATAGGGTAAATGTAAGATTATTTTTGTTGTAATGTAACATGAAAGTCAAATCATAACTGGTACTGCATGCATGCTGTGTTAGGATCTTTGTGGAGTGGAAACATTGCATCGGTAATATCTGTACTATAAGAACAAATTTCTCATGTTTCTACAAAAAAGAAACTAGCAACTAGTTTGGCTCTAATTTTTTTAAGTGTAATCTGGATACTCAGTCTTGCTCATTTGTTTTCTTTATTATCTTTACTGATGTTTATATTTCAATGAGAAGAAGCATAACTACATGTTTTTGCCAAGGAATGTATAATTAAAAGTCAAAACAAAAGAGAGAAGCTTGGAAGAACTACTACTTTTTTTTTTTTTTTTCATTTTCTGTAATTTACCAATGACTATGAATGAAGTAGGATATTATCTTAATATCACCATTTGAAAAGTTTAAAACATTTGATGAAGTTGACAGAATGATTTAAATGTTTTTCATTAACAGAAGATACATATGTAAGAAAATCATAGCTCTTTTTATAAAAGGTAATTGAAATGTAACTATAACATTACAAGATAAATTGTGGAGCTAAGTAGTGGTGGATTGAAAATGAATTTTGAAACTGAAGTATTACTTTTATTTTGGATGAAAGTTAATATGAATTAACTTGCTAAAACTATTTTAAACTCTTTTACATTGCAATCAACATAACTCAAGGAGACTAGGTTCTCTACTGAAGTTTTAAAACGAAGTCATTTAGATATACCTTGCCCCCTAGAAAATGTCATACACCCTAAAATTATATTATAAAGTAGTTCTGTAATGATAAAACTTTAGAAGTATAATAGAAGTTTGCTGTATCAATCACTACTTTCAATGAGTGTGTATTGATTTAAAATTCTTTTTTTCCCTGTTATATTTATTCTGATAGTTTATAAAATGCAGTTTCATTGTGTAATCTTCAATTTTAAAAACTGAGTTTGTCTTGTGTCTGGTTTTTCATTTTATTTTTCTAGTAAATCATTTCTTCTAGTATTTTACAAAAATATCAGTCCACAATATATAGGAAATTAAAAAGCAAAACAAAACTGGTCCTTCACGATGGATAATTCAGAAGTACTAGTTGAGAGGCAAATTGTTTAATATTGTCTCCCACACAACTCTCCTCCATGGTCTTTTTATTTTCATCTGTGTTTGTTAGGAGATACCTTGCCTTAATATTCTGACCACCTCAAGGGATATTTACATGTTGATAGGATTCTCTTACAGGTAAAAAGACTATTGAAGTCTCAGAGAAATGAAACAATGTATTCAGTAGAACCAGGAAATCTCATTGCTGGACTGAGAAGAATCTTGCCCAGATTTGGAGTTGGTGCTATAATACACTGAGTATTAGAATGTACTGGAACTTGGAGGACCTGAGCCACAGCCTGTGCTAAAACAAAGAGGGTATGCGTCACTGGCCATGCACCCAATCATGAGGTTCCCTATTAACAGAGGCAACTAAGAAACAGTCACCAGAGTCCTACTGAGAACTAGTTACATCACCATTGCCCCTTTCCTTCTCCCTTAATCATTTTCCAGAAACAAGGACCATAAGTCTCCTGACAGATACCCCTAATCACAGAATATTGTTCTTTGGCAAACACCTATACCCTGGACACTGGAGCCAACCATGCCCTTAAAATCCTTCTATCGGGATACTTCCCTTGGGGCTGTAGCCGGCTCTGCTCAGCCTGCCTGCTTCAACATCCTTAGATGAAGGCTTTGAACTGGTCTGCCTGACTATTCCCTTCTTCTGGGCATAAACCTAACACTGAGAACAAAAATAACATTGGATTTAGGTTCTGTAGTGCAGTACTGAGAGAACAGGCTCTGGAGCCAGTATGCATAAATTCAAGCCTTGATTATGCTGCTACATACTGTAGGACTTTGGACAAATTACATCAACTCTCTAAGTCACAGCAACCATAATCTTCATTTAGAAAGGGAAGATGATAATATGCACCACAAAGAGTTGTTGAGAGGGTTAAATGAGATGGCTTATGGAAAGCCCCTTAAAGGTACTAGGAGAGGAGTCAGTCAGTAATTGTTCTAGTCATCATTACTGGGTAAAGCACTTTCACGTGCTGCTGCCAAATTTAACTGCCAAAGTTCATGAGGTAGAAAGAAGGATGTTCTCATCAACATTTTAGAAATGAGGAAATATAGGCTTGGAGAGTTAAAGGACCAACTCAAACCCACAAGCAGAGAGACTTCCCAGTTCCAAAGCCATGCTCTTTCCACTATAAAGCTCAGCTCCTGGCACATGACTGATTGCAGGGATGGGGTGTTTGCCGCTGCTGCTTTGGCAGGTGAATCCTTATCTTTAATTAAAACTGCCCCCCACCACTGCACCCTGTAGCTTTTGTCTATTGGGTGCAACCGTGCCCTCTGAAACAAAAGAATAAAAATGTACATGACATCCTCAATTCCCGAAGAGAGCCTGTGGGACCCCAACCACACATTAAACAGTTGGAGCACCCACATCCAGGAGGGACCATTAGCCCAGGCCCTCACCCTTCTCAGTTGTCTCCATCTGAAGATCACAACCTGAGATTCTTTTTGCTGCCTATAACCTTCCCCCTCCCCCTTCCCCCCTCCCCCCACATTCCTGACCATTAAATGTCCTATCCACACCCCCTTCGCCCTCTTGTTCAGCTTATCACCAGAAGCCCACTCTGAATAAAAAATATTTCACTCTGCTTTCCATTTTACTAAAAGAAGTCATGAAAGAGTGGCACCTGGCTTCACTAGAAATACCCACTGGCTCCTCAGCAATCACTTTTGACCAGTCTAGGTGACAACCCAAACCCATCATTCCTGACTTCTCCCCCACCTTTCCTGCCTCTGTGACCAGGCCTCTCTCTTTAACCAAGGACTGAGTTGGGGCAGAAACTCTTCAGCCTGGTGTGGCTGCAGATTTCTGCTTTCCCGCAGAGCTGGACACAGCCTTTATAAGAATGACTCCCCCCAACCCCGACCCCAGGTCCCAGCCTGGTACACCACCCAAACCTTCCCAACCGACTGCCACATAACGGTCACCAACGGCTCTACCGCGAGGCTGGCACCGCTCCCCTCCCTGCCCTCTCACCTCTTTCTGGCTCGGTCCATTCCCGACCACCACGCCCCCTGATGTACAGCCCCACCCCACCTGGCCTTTTTTATTTGCCGGAGAAAGGAGGCGGGAGGCAACCTTTCCCGCCAATGGACCCTTTGCCAGGCTGACTGCCGTTAACACTCTGACGACGGGCAGGCCTCCCTGCGCATCCTGCGTCCTGGTACATTTTCCACCTTTCACCACGTTGACCCAGATGACGTGGCTTTTGAGGAACTTGGCCTCCTGCTTTCCTTCCCTGTCTGCTTGAGAACTGAGAACAGGCTGAGAGAACCAAGAAAATGCTGAACCCACAGGGACCCAATATCCAAGCGGCCAAGAAAGCCAACCTTGCGTAGCAGGGAGAGACAGGCCATGTAATGGTCAGGTTATTTCTGTGGTTGAGCAAATGCGTGACTCGTGTGACTCCTGAAACCCAGAGCCCAGGGCTAGCTGAGTGGCAGACCAGTCAGAAGGGCCTAGATCTGGCTACGGGTGCCAAGGCCAGAGCTGAGACTCAGGCCAGCAGCCACTCCCAGCACGGTTGTCCTCACTGCCAGCTGGGCCAGATGTACATCGTGACATCCCATTTTCCCCAATTATTTGCGCCATTTCTTTCCAGAGAAATCAATACCCACTTCCCCCATAAAGATGTTGGAGAATCCTGTTGAGAAATCCAGGCTGGGCTGGGGTCGGGGTGATGGGACTGGAAGTCCTGCGAATGAACGGAATTGAGGATCTAAGAGACCAGGAGCAAGGCAACAGAAGCTTTCAGGTGACATTGGGAGCCAGGGAATCAGACCAGGGAGGAGGAAGGGGCTGCTTCATTGGCTGAGGGCCGCTTCCAGGGTTGTTACTTTCCACGGGAGTCAAGACTAAGGTGCTCAGGAAGAGCCACGGGTGCTGCAGTAGGATCTGGTGTGCGTGATCTTATCGGGTAGCCAGGGAAACGGGTGAGGCATCAAGAGTATCTGCTCCAGAGTGGTAGCCAATTGCTGCTGAGTGGCAACAGTCACAGAGAAGTGACCATTGGATTAGCATGAAAGCCTCTGCTGGTAACCTGCTTTTACATGGAGGTGGGAAAAGGCAAGGCTGGCTTGGATTACAGGATAGTTAAGATTATGTGTTCTCTAGAGGGTGGTTGTGCCTTATTTCAAACCTAAACACACAGAAACAATGGATAGGGGTTGCCTAAATCAAAGAGAAACCTTTTATTAAAAAACATATGCCTAGGGTAGGGCTACCCACCATGCTCAGTTAGGAACTTGTGATCAGATCACCTTGTGAGGTTACTTTTCATAGGATCCCTTTTTTTCATACATATTACCATGGGACCCCTACCATCTAACATAATTTATGTTGGCATGGGGTAATTGTTCAATAAATATTTATTGAATAATTAATGTTGTCTATAATAGCTTGGAAGTATAAGATCTTGTGACCACTTTCTTTTTGTCCATTGTTCATTACCTACATGTGATCCCTGAGAGCCAACATGTAATAAATAAAAATCCATCACAATTATCTTAATAATTTGGCCTAAAAATACTCCCATATTTTTGGCTTACATTGTCCAAAAAAAATCATAACTTCATTTGTGAAATCAGTGCTGCCATTCAGGAACTAGGTAGCTGTTTCCAAAGGTTTTAGACCAATATTCAGATCAAATGTACTCCATTATTTATTAGGTATGAAATATTGTATGTAGGATATTGACCTCTGTGTTATCTCAGTTCCTCCTCTGTAAACTGCTACATGGATCATTATGGTCAAATGAGATCATATCTGTAACAGCACTTTGAAGATTCTAGGACTCTTTCTAGAACTCTAAAACTTTAGAAATTTATTTTTGCTTTTCTTTTCAGTAATTGATCTAAGCCCAACCGATCCTCTTTTAGATTTGTTTACAGTTTATAATACCCATATGGAATCATGAAAATACCCTCCCTTGCTCTTCCTCGTTTTTAACTTGCTTTCTTCTTCTCCTCCTCCCCTCTTCCCCCCCTCCTCCCTTCTCCCTCCCCCATCCCCCTCTCCTACTCTTTTGCCCTCCTCCCTTCCCCTTCCTCCTACCCTTCCTCCCCTCCTGACCCCTCCCCTTCTCCTCCCCTGCTCCCATCCTCGCTTTCTTCTCCCCTCCACCTCCTCCTCTTCAGCCTCTTCCTCCTCCTCCTCCTATCCTCACCCAAGGTTATGTTTTATTGATTTTTTTTTAAGAGAGATGGATGTGAGAAATATTGATTGGTTGCCTCCCATAGGTGCCCTGAGGATTGAACACAGAGCCCAAGTATATGCCCTGACCAGGGATTAATGAGCCTGCAGTCTTTTTGATGTTCAGGGCTATGTTCTATCCAACTGAGCAGGGCCAAACTTGGCTTCTTCTTAAAGATATTTGGTTTTTTCTCAAAGGTTTCTTAAAAGTACTTACAGGTGCAGTTAAACAGGTACAATTAATCCTTTTATGGCCTGTGCAGGAGCTAAGTTCTCTAACATTTTATTCCTATCCTTTATTAGATATAATGTGACACATGTGTCTTGTCCAGTTCTCAATGGCAAGAAAACAATTTGTGGATTAAAATCTTTAGGTATAAAATGTGCAGTTCTTCACTAGTCAAAATTTAAAAGCACTTGAAACTTGAAGTGTTTCAGTAGAGCACTGATCAATGCTCACTGTGAGGGTGAGCAATGCCACCATTACACAAAGACTGCCAGCCCCAGAAATAAGAGACTAAGCGGGCATATTGGGGTTAGGGGAAGTGGCTTTCTGACATCCCCTTTAAGACACAAAAGTGCCCAGGGTGTTAGTCACTGCCGAGGTCCTGCCGGGCCAGAAGAATGATAGATGGGGTAGGATTCGTAATGAAAAGACAGACACAAAAATGTTGGGGTCAGGAGGACTGCCACTCGTGGTGACAGCGCCACTTTATTAGTCACACAAAACTTATATAGGTTTTTCAAGCATTCAAGCCTATCTCCTAGTGAAACTATTTTGGCTGAAAGTACTTTTTCCCACAAGACATTTGCTTATTTCTTAGTAACTAATTATTATTACTTTCGAAGCATACTACTTATGTCTTTCACTACACAGCTGCTATTTACTCTTGCTGAAGGTCAGCTTGTCCTCTAAACATGATGCGGAACTTTGTAATCATTGGAACTCTTCTCAGCCAAGCTGTTGACCTTTTGGCCATCAGCCCGCCTCAAAGCCCTGAGTCCGGCCATGCCTTGACTCAGGGGGTCCCGACAAGTCACAGGGGGTTTTATGTACCTAGTCCCTGTTTGTTGCTGTCTAGTCTCTCTTGGTACATTCATGCAGCTGCAGAGCAGACATCCTGCCTGAAATCTATTTCAGGGGACCTGGTCTTCTTCCTGGCTGATTTCAGTTGTGTGTCAGTCCTGCTTTCACAATGTTTGGTTATTTCCCAGCTGTGGATAAGTTGCAGCCAAGACTCACAAAGTCCAGTGCTTTTCCTTTGCCTGACACTCACCTGACAAAACCCTTAAGAAATCTTTGAAATCAGGAATAAGTATTGTATGTATTTTCCCATTTACATGACATACGTAGTACCTACATACAGATTTTTCACCAGCCACACAGAAAAATTTATTTCATCACTTTATAATCTCCCCTTGGAAACATTTTGCTGATGTGGAAGAGGTGAAACAAAAGATAGCCGAAACACTAAAAGGCATAAAAAATTACTCTCAAAAACTGGAGCAGTAGAAAAAAAATGTCTTGATAGGTGTATTGCATCAGATGGAGAATACTTTGAAGGTGGCTGAAGTTTAAATATGTTCTTACACAATATTTTGTAAATTCCAGGTTTTGAGGGACCCCTTTCTCTTATACCACTGTCAGCTTCTTCACTGACTAATCAGAACTGCTTCATTTTGACAAATCAGGACATTGCCTTTTGGACCAATCAAACTGTGAGAATTTGCAAATGAGGACAGGCCAATCAGGAACCAGGGGCAGGGACTTCTGTCAATTTGTCAACTCCTCTACATCTCTGGGAGCACACTTCCTCCTTCCATTGAAGACTGCATTTCCCAGGCTGGAGCTATGAAACACTGAAGATGTGGAGCACAGTTATAGAGTGGAACAGAGCAAGGCAAAGCAGACTGATGCAGGCCAGAGCAGACTGGCCCAGAATGGGGCAGGCCAGAGCAGACCAGACCAGCAAAGATCTGAGCTGTTTACCAGGAGTGGGGGCTGGCCCCAGGGTGGACTCACAGCCTGGCTGATTTTACAGCTGCTCTGTATCACCACTGAGCTGTTTTGCATACCAAATTGGAGATTCCTGTTAATGTTAAATTGGTGCCAACAACCATGTTGACAATGTAAACTGGCCAGAAGAGTTCACCTCCAACTCAGTCTCCAAAGAACTTCCACACAAAAAGATCAGAAAAACATGAACTTTGTCTATTATCATTTATCTATCTGTTGTCTCTTTTTCTTCTCTCTAAACAAGGATTGATAAGGAAACAATATTTTTATTAATAGCTTTTTTGTCTTAGTGGGAGGATTGAATATTTTACATTTTTCTTAAAATATCAACTATGCTATTAGTGTGCATGCACCCTCAATTGACATTTTCTCCTTTAGTTGAAGTTCCTCCTCCCCCACTTTTCTAACAAAATATAAACACTAAACACTCTTGGCTGTTTCCTAAGACCAAGAACGTGGGCATCTTCTATCTAACTTAGTGGCTCATGGAATTTTTCTCATCTTTTCCTTGTCTTACAATGTCTAATAAAGTAGAACTTAGTATAATATCTTATTAAAAACCCTAAAGCATGCTAGCCACTAATTTTTTTAATTAACTTTTTGTTACATGTAGACCTTCAATGATTTGATAAAATACACCCACATTAAGGAGGGGAATTTGCTTTACTAGGCCTACTTATTTAAATTATTTTTTAAAGATTTTATTTCATTATTTTTAGAAAGAGGGGAAGGGAGAGAGGCAGAGAGGGAGAGAGACATCAATGTATGGTTGCTTTTCACCTGTCTCCAGCCACAAACCTGACTGGAGACCTGGTTTGCAACCTGGTTATGTACCCTGGCTGGGGAATAGAACCTGTGACCTTTGGGTTTGCAGGCCGGCGCCTTATCTACTGTGCTACCAGCCAGGGTATTTAAATTATTTTTAACAAATCAAAGTTTTTATTTGCATGGCCAATTACCATTGTACTCAGCAGCTTGTATTTTAATATCCCTTTAACAGGTTCTAAGCTTTTGGGAATAAAAGCTACAACTCTGCTAATTTTCTAAGGTAAACCATAATTAAGATATTCCCACACATCTAAACATAAAACAGATGACAATACACAAAAAGAAATACCAAGTTTCACCATTCAACAGTTCATGAACTTCTTTAGGGTTTACTTAAAGAGGGGGTAAACTTCTAAAATGACTGTCATTTTCTTTCCCTCTATTTTATAATGGTGGTCTTAATCCATATTTACTTGCAACTTCTGTCTGGGCATGGACAGCCTTATGGAGTTAGTATATTGGAGCCATCTTCATTTTTAAAAAGCAAGAGATGAAATTCCCATGTGATTAATGTCCTCCCTTGTCAAAATAATTCTTATCTTCTACCTGCTAGTTAATTAGGCTATAAGGAGTGGCAGATGCATGAGATGTTTCCCCTTTAGGGCTTCTTGACTTCATTTTAAATGAAGTTTCCTTTATTTTCATAATTTATTGGTCTGTAGTTTTCTTCTAATATCTTTGTCTATTCTTGATACTAGATATTACTCATCTTTGCTATTAATGCTGGCCTCATCGAATGAGTTAGGATTTCCTCCTCTTCAAATTTTTGAACCATGTGGTTGATTACATGAATAGTAGAAACACAAAGAATTCAACAGGCCAAAAATGATGATTCCTCAAAGAAGGAGTCATTTAGAATTCTTGCAATCAGATATATTGAAAATTCATGTTAATTAAGAAGCACTTATTAAGATTGGGGCAAGGATACCCTAAGATAAACCATGGTTAATTGCCAGGTGTATGTTTTCAGAAGTGGAAGAGATATTGTTAATAAAAGTAAGCTGGAAAAAATTCACACAAGAGGAGGAATTTAGATTTTCACATGAAGAGAGAGGGGAGGAATACATTATAGCTGGAAAAGTAGAAATGCAAGAGTAATGAAGTGGGAATGAGCCAATACACATTCTCAGACAGCAGAGTCCATTTTGGCAGGAATAGAGGTTCCAGGGAGGCAAGGAGTTTAAGAATCTGCTTTATAGGCTTCAGAAAACTGAAACTCCAGGAGGTGGGTTTCATCTTTTAGAGCCTTCTGAGAGTCTAGAGGAGGACTAGAGATATGATCAAAGGAATATTTTAACAGTGTGAACTGGCTGAATGGAGCAGAGGACCCTCAAGCTGAAAGAGGCTGACACTAAGGTAGTAGGACAGATGAAGTCAGGAGGGCATGATTTGGTCTGTTTCATTCACTGCCCTATCCTCAGGGCCAAGAACGGTGCCTTTGATATTGTGGTACTCAATATCTATTTATTAAATGAATGAAAAAAGACCAATTAGTATATAGAAATCAAGTTAGTAATGCAAAAAAAACATTTTGAAAGAAAAAGTAAGAGTACTAGGTGACTGGTTGAGTATTTAGATTATTCTAACATTTCTAGCAACAGGAGAATTTATAACCATTTGAGAAAATAATGGTGGAACCAAAAAAAAAAAGGAAATTCAGAGGTGAAGTTAATTGGGTAGTCTAAAAGCAGGTAGAATATAGGCATGTCTAGGCAAGTGAGTTTGAGGTGCTAGTTGACACATCCAAGTGAAAATTCATAATAGACAATGGGAATGGATTTTGAAGAAGTCAGTACTGTGAATATTGATTTTTTTTTTTTATCTTTTCTAATCCTTTGCACCAAGGCTGTATTTTAAACCTTAGATGTAGATAGGATCTAAGTTAAAGCCAAGAAAAACAGGGAAATTAAATCAATATTAGAAATTCACCAAGCATCTACATTTAGGGGATTAGAAGTGAAATGTATTGAAATTTATCTGAGAAAAAAATAACTTCATGCCTACAGAATTAAGTCACAGGAAAAATGGAATTTTAGTATTTAAACACTTAGATGGAACCACTGATTGGTCCCCTGTGGCTATCTTCAGAGAAGGTTGGTAATCACATCACCAAAGCAACTGGTAATTGGAAGGGTCCAAGGATGACAGTGAAACTGACCATTCAGAACAGACAGGCCCAGATTGAGGCGGTGTCTTCTGCCTCTGCCCTGATCCTCAGAGCCCTCACAGAATCACCACGAGAAAAAAAGAAGCATAAAACATTGAACACAGTGGAAAAATAGCACTTTTGATGAGATTGTCAACATTGTCTGACAGATTTGGTACAGATCTTTAGCTCAAGAACTCTCTGGAACCATTAAAGAGATCCCAGGGACTACCCAGTCTATGGGCTGCCATGTTGCTGGTCACCACTCTCATGACATTATAGATGCCATCAACAGTGGTGCATCTGTGTACTACAAAGAAAAATATTTCAGTTAAAGATCATTTGACAACCAAAAAAAAAAAAAAAACCTTCCTGATTAAAAACATAAGTGATAGTGATTGCTGACCTGAAATGATTTCTCAGTGATTTAAGATCAGACTGGAAAAGGAAAAAAATTCTATAACTAAAATCAAGAACTGTTCTGGCAAGATGGTGGAGGAGTAAGTAGTGATACACCAATCTTCTCCCAGGTCCCATATGAAATTACTTGTTTGGAGAAGAAGTCAGCTGGAATTACCAACAGAACACCAGCTGGAAAGAAGTCCTATAATCACAGATAGAACAGAAGAGGCCACTTCATCACAACATGACTGGAATCACAGAAACGTGAGAGGGCTGGCTGGGCCCCCACTGGAGGCAGTAGCCAAAGGGATGGAGCCGTGGGCTCCACTTGAGAAGGGTGGGTTCTGGTCCCCAAGCTGGGTGTCCCAGCCTCCAGTAACACAGTAAAGAGGAAAGCAGCATCCAGCTGAGAAGGGTGGAAAGCAGTGGAGTTTACTAGCCTGAGAGAGTGCTGGAGACAGAACTACCAGGGTGACCACAAAAATACACTGCCACCCACCTACCCTGGAATCCAACAGAGGGCTGAGTGGACTAGAGACATGTGGGGAGAGTTTGAAGTGATTTGGAGGAGAGAAGAGGGGAAGCCGGTGTGGGGATCCCAGTGCTGACTCATCAACCACACCTCTGGTGGACTGCACTGTGCCAAACTACTTCCCTATGAGGGCCCTCATAGTCCTGCCCACTAGAAGCAAGCTGCCCCACCCAGTGGTGCCTGAGCCTGGTGCCTGGTCACAATTCTCTGATACACATGTAAATAAACTTCTCCTGCCCTGCCCTGCCCTGTCTGAGCATAGATACAATACTTGGCACCTGAAGAGGTAAATCTCCCAGCAGTGCCCAGACCTGGTGGCTGGTTATAAACTCTGACTTACATCTGGTTAGACAGTCAGCCCCACACAAGAGCAAGTAAGCCTGGCAGCTGATCACTGATTCATTGATTTATATCTGAATCTGTTCTAGCAAGCTGCCTTGAGCTGGTGGCAGATCCATTGGATTACAATTGAACCTCTCTCTCTAGCCCAGCAGGGCCTGAGTTTGGTAGCTGATTTATTGATTTATAACTAAATCAGTCTGTCACCCCAAGTTGCACAGACCAATAGGATTACAACTAAATCCTTTCACCCTAGAAGTTCCTTAGCCTGGCAGCTGATCACAGTCTGATTGGATTACAACAAAACCTAAAAATGGGGAGAAAAAGAAACAGTCCATCACCAAAAGAAAAGGAGGAATCCCAAGAAAGATCACTAAATGAAACAGAGGCAAGCAAACTATCACATATGGAATTCAAAATAATGATGATAGAGAAGCTCAATGACCTCAGCCAGCTCAAAGAAAGCTACAAATAACTCCAGGGGAACTACGAAGAACTCCAGGGAAGCTACAAAGAACTCCAGGGAAGCTACAAGGAAGTTCCTGAGAGCTACATCAGCATTATTAAGGACATAGAAACTATCAGTAAGAGTCAAGAGGAAATGAAGAATACCATTTCTGAGTTGAAGAATGCAGTAGAAGGAATCAGCAACAGGCTAGAGGAAGCAAATGATTTGGATCAGCAAGCTAGAGGACAACGTAGAAAAATATTCCAAGACAGTGCAACAGAATGAAAAAAAAAAAGCCTGAACAAGAATGAGGAGGTCTTAAGAGAGCTGCAGGACAACATGAAATGCAATAATATCCATTATTCCCTACCATGATGAGTGAAAATGTTACTCAAGTTCAGGAAGCACAGAGGGACTCAATGAGGATGAATCTAAACAGACCCAATCCAAGACACATTATAATTAAGATGGCAAATTTCAAAGACAAAGAGAGAATCCTAAAAGCATCAAGAGAGAAACAATAAATAACATATAAGGGGGCTCCCATAATGTTATCAAATGATTATTCAACAGAAACAATACAAGTAAGGAGAGAATGGCAAAAACTATTCCAAGTAATGGGACACAAAGGCCTGCAACTAAGAATACTCTACCCAGCAAGGCTCTCATTCAAAATGGAAGAAGAAATAAGGAGTTTCTCAGACAAAGAAGACTAAAAGAATACATCTCTACCAAACCAGCATTACAAGAGATGCTAAAGGGTCTGCTTCAAAAAGATGAAGAAACAGAGAGAGAGACAGAGAGGAACACAGGTACAAACGTGAGAAATGGCAATAAATAAGTATCAATCAATAATAACCTTAAATGTAAATGGATTAAATGCACCAATCATAAGACATAGGGTAGCTGAATGGATAAGAAAACATAACTCACATATATGATGTCTTCAAGAGACCCACCTCAGAACAAAAGATCGACACAGACTGAAAGTGAAGGGATGGAAAAATATATATCAAGCAAACAGACATGAAGAAAAGGATGGAGTAGCAATACTTATTTCAGACAAAATAGATTTTACAATGAAGGCCATAAAAAGAGACAAAGATGGACATTTCATAATACTTAAGGGAACAATCCACCAAGAAGATATAACTCTGGTAAACATATATGCACCCAACATAGGAGCTCTGAAATATATAAGGAAAATCTTGGATGACTTCAAGAAGGATATAGACAGCAACATAATAATAGGGGATTTTAATACCCCATTATCAACAATGGACAGATCTTTCAAACAAAAAAACACCAAGGATATTGTGGCATTAAAGAGTTAATATGAAACATTTAAAATATGTTAATAATTTAATATATAACATATAATATTTTATATAATATATATATATATAATATAATATATAACATATAATAATTTTATATGTTAAATGATAATATTTTAAATATATTGCAGTAAATTAAGCACTTTTTCTTTAAAACTTATTTTACACTAGAATACTCTTGTGAAATATATCACAGAAATGTTGTATTGCAGAACTCACTTTTGTTAAAGCTGCCCTAGAGACACTGTCAAACCCACAGTAAAAAATGAATTTGGTTTCTGAGTCATGTCCCACCTCCTCCAATAACACAATTCAACTTTATTTTAAACTACTGGAACTACAACTTATTCTTTTTGGAATTTTCCATCTTAGATAGTAGATTGTTTTTTCCATGCAGAGGTCCTGTTTTCCTCAATACCCTCTGTTTATCCTCTAAATATGTTTCACCAGCTGAAGCCTTCAGAAATAATGACACTTTGCAGTGCTCTGCTAATCCCTGCAGAGCAGGAATTATGATATCTACTAATTTGAGGTTAAAAAAAAACCTATGATTTAAAAATTTTGAATAGTGCTCTAGCTATTTTTTTAAACTTGTGATTGACTTTCTATATGGTCCTAAACTAACCCCTTAACTAAGAGTCTATTGAGATTAGGTATGTTCACATCTGAATAATGAAATTTTCTATAGCATTAATACATTTTCCTAAGCATCCTCAATTTGGGGGCCTTCATTGCTAGAAATGTCTATTTCCACTACCTATTTAGAAGGAATCTCAATATAATTTAACTACTAATATGAGATCATATATTGCCTGTGTACATGGACTATATAGTTTAATAGTTGTTAACTTTCATTCCAAATTAGTCTTCACTCTCAGCATCTATTCTAACCTAGATCAACTAATTTATCAACACACCAACTACCAGTTGATTGATATTTAAAACATAAGTTGCCAATAACATCTATATATCATACACCCACAAACAAGCACGCATTTTATAACAGTGAATAAGAAAGATACCATGTATTCTATGTAATAGACATTCACATTTTCTATTTTCCCCTTTAACTGCATTCAATTTTTCTGAGTTATTGCAGGTAACCTGATTTTCCCAACCTAGAAAATAATTCCAATCTAAGAAAACTTGCAGATACAACAAAAATACATAACTATACCTTACTTAGTAAGTTCTACTTATAATAAGATTATTTAAAATCATTCATAAGTTAAAGTTCATTCTTACCCATTCAGCTACCATATGTCTTTTGATTGGTGCATTTAATCCATTTTCATTTAAAGTTATTATTGATAGGTACTTACTAATTGTCATTTTCCCCCTTTGTACCTGAGTTCCTCTCTGACTCTGTTTCTTCATCTTCTTAAAGCAGACCCTTTAGCGTCTCTTGCAATGCCGGTTTGGTGAAGATGTAGTCTTAACCTTCTTTTGTCTGGGGAACTTCTTATTTCACCTTCCATTTTGAATGAGCCTTGCGGGGTAGAGTAGTCTTAGTTGTACGCCTTTTTTTCATTGCTTGGAATATTTTTTGCCATTCCCTTCTGGCCTGTAGTGTTTCTGTTGAGAAAGCAGCTTATCAGAGCCCCCTTGTAATGTTATTGGCTGTTTCTTGCTTGATGCTTTTAGGATTCTCTCTTTGTCTTTGAAATTTGCCATTTTCATTATGATGTGTCTTGGAATGGGCCTGTTTGGGTTCATCTTCATTGGGACCCTCTGTGCTTCCTGAGCTTGCATGACTTTTTCACTCAAGTTAGGGAATTTTTCTGTCATTACTTTTTCAAATAGGTTTTCTATCCTTTTATTTGCTCCTTTTATTTTCCTTCTAGTATCCCTATGATGTGGATATTATTATGTTTCATGTTGTCCTGCAGCTCTCCTAAAACCTCTTCCTTCTTTTTTAGTTAGTTTGTTTTTCTTTTTCATATTGTTTCACTGTCTGGGAAATTTTTTCTGCAATGTTGCTGATCTGATCCTCTGCTTTCTCTAGTCTGCTTTTGATTTTTTCTACTGCATTCTTCAATTCAGAAATTGTATTCTTCATTTTTTTCCTGGCTTTTATTGATAATTTCTATGTCCTTAATGCTGGTGTAGTTCTCAGTAAGTTCCTTGTAACTTCCCTGGAGTTGTTTGTAGTTCTCCTGAAGTTGTTTGTAGTTTTCTTTGCTGAGCTTGCTGAGCTTCTGTATAATCATTATTTTGAATTTTATGTCTGATAGTTCACTTGCCTCTATTTCATTTGGCACTCTTTCTGGAGATTCCTCCTTTTCTTTCAGTGGGGACTTGTTTCTTTCTCTCCCCATTTCAGGTGACTCTTTTTGTTTGTTTCTGCTTATTAGATGGGTCTGCTTTGACTTCCTGTCTTTGTGGTGCAAACTTCAGTGGTGTAAAGGTGCATTTTCTTTACTTCCTGGATCTGCCTCTGGTGACATCAGCTTTTGTCCCCATCTGAGCCCAGTCAGCCTGTTGGAGACTACCAGAGATCCACTATCTTTGTCTCTCTCCTTGATTTGTTAAACCAATTAATCTGTGATCAGCTGTCAGATTTAAGCACTGCTAGGCCTGAAGATTGATTCAGTTGTTAATCCAATCAATCTGTGCTTGGCTGCCAGGTTTAGGTGCCATTGGGCAGAGTGGACTAATTCCTGTGGGTGGGGCTCTAGCTCCCCTCAGGCTACCACCATTTGGAGCACAGTGGTGTACCTGCAATATGTAGGATAGGTCAGCATTGGGACCTCAAGGGCTGCTCCCTCATTTATCTCCTCAAAACCTTAAGCATCTGTAGTCCACTCTGCCAGAGCCCATGTAAGTGGGTGCCAATGTATATTCATGCATGGTCCCTTTAAAAACTGTGTCTCTAGACCTTTCAAGCTGCTAAACCTGGTGGATTTTCCGCTTTTCACAGCTGGATGCTGTTTTACTCTTAGCTGTGTTGCTCTTGGCTGGGAAGCCCAGCTAGGGGTTTAGACCCCACCCTTCTCAGGTGCAACCCACAATCTGTTGAGAAGTTTCTCTGACTCTTCAGCTGCTGCTGGGAGCCCAGCCAGCGTTCTTGCATCTCTGCAATTCCTACCAGTCACATTGTGAAGAATTGGCCCTTCTGTCCTGTCTGTGGTAATAAGGCTTCTCTTCAGCTTATGTTTTGTTGGTTATTCTGGACAATTTCTCCCCAATTAAGTTGTAATTTCAGATTGGTCCAGGGAGGAAATGGTTTAGGTCCACTTACTCCTCTGCCATCTTGATTTCTCTCTACTCGTTATTTTTTAAAATTCATGTTTCTTTATTCTGTACTGGTTGACTGTTTTTATTTCTTTCTTATGTTCCAAATCGTTGATCAAAATATTTCTGAGATTTGTCCATGTTGTCGATATATCAGTAGTTTACCCCTTATTTCTAAGTAATATTCAATTATATGAATATGCTATATTTTTCTATTGATGAATATCTAGGATGTTTTGAGTTTATAGCTACTCCAAATGAAGATCCTAAAAACATTTATCAATGTATTTTTATGTAGATCGATAATATGTTTGTACTTTTGATAAATATCAAACATAGAACAGCTGTGATGTACAATGGGTGTGTATTTAACCTTTTAAAGAAATTAAAAGGCAGTCATACCATTTTACCTTCCCACCAGCAATGTCAAAGTTCCAGTTGGTCAATGTTCTTGCCTACATTTTTAGCCATTTCCAAGGATATGTAGTTGGATCTCATTATGGTTTAATTTGTATTTCCCTAATAGTTAATGATGCTGAACACCTGGTTTTTATTTTCAGTCAGAAATGTGTATTTCTTTGTCCTACATGAAATTTTAGAATGTCTTCAGGATTCCTTTTTCAATTATTATTTTTTTTAAATTTTATTTTATTGTTGTTTTATTACATCCATTCCCTTTAAACTTTTTAAAATTTAACTTTATTGTTGTATTACTTCCATTCCCTTTTTATTCCCTTCTGTGCCCTTCACCACCCCACAAGATCAATACCACTTACTGTCAATGTCCATGGTTCTTCCACACTAGTTCCTTGACTAAGCTGCTCCCCTTCTTTGCCTCCTCCTCCCCACTCCCCACTGACCATTGAAGGTCTATTCATTGTAGTCAGATATCTGGTTCTGTTTTCCTTGTTGGTTTGTTTTGTTCATTATTGTCTTGTAATGGGTGAGATCACATGGTATTTGTCTTTCACTGACTGGCATAGTTCACTAAGCATAATACTTTCCAGTTCCATCCATGTTGTTGCAAAGGATAGGAGTTCCTTCTTTCTTTCTGCTGTATAATATTCCATTGTGTAAATGTATGAAAGGTTTTTGATCCAATCATCCAAAGATGAGCACTTAGGCTGTTGCCAGTACTTGGCAATTGTAAATAGTGCTGCCACAAACTTAGGGGTACATAGGTTCTTCTGACTTGGTGTTTCAAGGTTCTTTGGGTATAGTCCTAATGGTGGAATTGCTGGATCAAAAGGCAGTTCCACTTTTAGTTTTTAAGGAAACTCCATACTGTTTTCCATAGTGGCTGCACCAGCCTGTATTCCCACCAACATTGCACCAGGGTTCCCTTTTCCCCACATCCTCGCCAACACTTGTTGTTTGTTGATTTGTTGATGATTGCCATTCTGACAGATGTGAGGTGGTATCTTATTGTAGTTTTAATTTGCATCTCTCTGATGGCTAGTAATGTGGAACATTCTTTCATATGACTCTGGGCCCTTCGTATGTCTTCCTCAGTGAGTTGTCTGTTCAAGTACTTTGCCCATTTTATAATTGAGCTCTCTGTCTCCCTGTCTCACTGGTGTTTAGTCGCATGAGTCCTTTATATATTTTGGATATCGAACCCTTATCAGAGGTATCATTGGCAATTATGTTTTCCCATACAGTTGGTTCTCTTTGAATTTTGCTGGTGTTTTCCTTAGCTGAACAGAAACTTTTCATTTGATATAGTCCCATTTGTTGACTTGTTCTTTGATTTCCTTTGCCCTTGGTGAAGTATCAGTAAACATATTTCTGCGTAAGCTATCCAAAAGTTTTCTGCCTATATTTTTCTCCAGGACCTTTATGGTGGCACTGCTTATGTTTAAATCCTTTATCCATCTTTTTTTTTTTTTTTTTTTTTTTTTTTTTTTTTTTTTTTTTTTTTTTTTTTTTTTTTTTTTTTTTTTTTTAATATACAGAATGCTGTTTTTTATTCACAGATAAACCAGAAGTTCAGTTCTAGATGTTCTTCTTATATGCTTCATTTATTTTATTAATAAAGACCTATAAAGGTGGCATCGCCTAGTCCTCAGACTCAGACCCATCTTCATCTTGACTAATCTGGAAGTAACGAAGTTCGTAAGTCTCCTTGTCAGAGGCAACCAC